>JAINUV010000830.1:0-101656 GCA_020205505.1 Panax japonicus
GCCGTGGACTGATCACACCGCCACGGAAGGTGTCATGCCTCGGTGCCAAGAGGACATGCCTGTGGTACCCCCACAGGTGGTTATAGCTCAGGTATACCTTACGGTATTCTAACAAAATATAATGTCACAACACATACGACAAAATATCAACACAAATGGGTTCTAACGTGTACATGTTAAGCTGAAGCAAATCATCAACACAAGTCTCCAAAATGTACTAATATGCACATTACTACAATATCAAAATAAATTAATAGACATGATACACAAGTCTAAAGAGTACAAATGGGAGTTCTAATATAACACCAAAACAAGCTATTCAAAATAAATTGACAAGAAATAATTATGAGAGACAATATTAAATTTCTATACGAACAACGGAACGAACAAATTAAAAACAAATGAGTCTCGCTGAAAGAGTACGGAATCCGTACCTAGATTAAGCAATGTAATACCCAGAATTTATACTTCAAATTTGACTCGTTTAGACTCTCTCCGTTCAATCTAATAATTTAATAAAATTTATTACAATCAAATCATTAATAACATAATAATATTAAATTTATTATTAAAAACTTTTACAACTATGTCGGCAAAATTAATTAATTTAAATTAATATACATAACTCAATTTAATTTACCAATTCTGATTTAAAATTTTCATGACTAAATACTTATTATATATATATATATATATATATATATATATATATATATATATATATATATATATATATATATATATATATATATTATATTGTAGTAGCCCCGAATCCGGGCCCCAAATCACCTCGGATCCGGTATACTATTTCTATAACTAATTGCGGAAGATATAAACATAAATTGTTTATACATTACCTTACACACTATTCCCCAAGGTCGAGTAACCTTAACTTAATACACCATTCATTAACTATCTATTACACAACAATATTTATCAAATACGCTATTACACTAGCTGCACTTTATATCCCAAGCTGAACTTGGCATTATCATTCCTATTGATAATTCATTTGTTTAAGAATCATATCTATCCTCAATTCAAATTAAATCTTATTTATCTATTCAACATTTCAGTCTGTACATAGCTGAAAATTACATTTGATAAAACTATCATTCATAGATCTATACCATTTCTAAATCAAGAAAATGTATTCATTTTATGTATCGCTCAATCTTCATCATCCGTATAGCAAATAATATTGTCTAACACATTAACCTGCAAAAAGTTTATGTTTGCAAGATTGAGCTCGACAGCCCAGGAAATTTAACAATCTATCATGTTTCACATAACACACAATTCTATATGCACTACATTTCCTTTAATATGCATATCTGCATGTAACATATATTCTTTACTAAACATATTCTACATGCATCAATAATTTCTTACAAAACATTAATTCATGCATTATACATTTCTAATTTATCGAGTTACATCATACAACATGTAATCACATATTGATTGAGTTCCTTAACCCAATTAACTTAGTCATATTTTGACTTTTAACAATTCATAGAGCACGATATGTAATTTAACACATAACCACATTCCATCCACAAACATAATAGAACTGAAAAACTTGTCTGCACCGTTGATTATCGCAACTCAATTTATAACGCTTTACCTGAAGACCTAATATTAATAATATAGATCTCCAATATTAGAATAATATCATCACAATATATTACTGTTATATTTTCATTCACAGAATAACCTAAACACATTACCACATAACCCTTTCAGTCTTTACATCACATAAGACTAGGTATCAAGTCAAACTATTGTAGTCTGAGTTGAAACCGACACAATTCTATCATCCCGACGGTCTAGTCGGACGAATATCGAGTTTAAGTTCAATTAAACTCTGACTTAACAATTATCACAGATAATTTCTAACCAAACAAAATATTTTTCCTAGGCTCGTAATAACTTTTGAATAATTATTACCATTTATCAACATTTTTCAATCCTTAAAACCGTATTTAAATGAATTAAATACTACATAATTTCTTAATCATTAATATTTATTTAATATAAAATATTAATGAAAGTCATAACATAATATTATAATATAATTATAATATTTCAAAATATTTTTAATACCTGAAAATCATAATTATATGATTTTTAAACACTTAAATCCATTATCCGATAATTGCTATTAATATTAAAATATTAATATTTTCATGCCAAAATATCAAAAGTTATATTTTATAACTTAAAATATTTTTATAATACTTAAATCATTTTTATATGATTTATAAAGCATTATTTCTAATTTTCCATAATTTATTTAATATATCTATTAAATAAACTAATTATCATTAATATTGATTAATTAATGAATTTCCTCACAAAATATCAAAAGTTATCAAAATAACTTAAAATATTTTCTTTTACCATAATATTATTTTTCATGATTTTCATGAATTAAAATTATTTTTATATAATTTATTTAATATTATAATTAAATAAATAAATACTATTTATATTCCAAAAATAATAAATATTTTCAAAATATACATAAAATAGTTAAAAACTATTTTTCAGACTTTAAAATAATTTTTCATAATTTATTTAGTATTTTTAATAATTAAAAACCATTTTTTTTCTAATTTTAAATCATTTTTCTACATTTTCTGAAAATAAGTGTCGCTAAAGGGCCCTATAGCGACAGAAGGCCCTATAGCGACAGAAACGTCGCTATAGGTGTTCTTGGTGCCTTCATGACAGTGATCGGGTTGCTTGGTTTGACCAGCATTAAAGCAGTGTTCTGTTCGATTTCTGGGCTTGTAATTGAGTTAATCTTGTACTATTAATGTAGTACTACAACGTTAAACAAGTTTCCTGGCCAAATCATAAAACAGTCGTGAGATCTAAGTTGTAGAAGTCGATGTCAGACCTGTTCTTCAAATTCTGGGTTTTCCAAATTTGAAGAACAGCCTTAGGTACCTACTTTGATCCCTTATAACTTGATGATCGAGCAACGTTTATGAGATCTATCAATTACAGTTTGTACACAATATGTAGTACTACAACGTTAAAGTTTTATAACCTTAAAACATCACATAATGAGCAAGATATAACCGGTCAAAGTAGACAAGAAAATATGTTCTTGAACATTTCTGGGTTACCCAGAAATGTTCTTGAGCAGTTCTTTCATCCCACGTTTGACCACATATTTTATACGGTTTGGTTACGGATCAAAGTGATCTAAAGCCTTTAACATGTAGTATTCATGACAGGCTACAATATCAACACAAAAACGTGGCCATAACAGTAACACACAGCAAGATCTAGAGCCTGCAAAAACATTGTCAGAAATCTGGGTTTCTGGGTTTATCCAGATTCTTGGCCAGTCAACGTCGGTCAACGCCATTTGACTGCATATAACTTAAGATCTAGACAAGATCTGGACTTGATTCAAGTTGGAAATGAAAGCTCTCATGACACAGAATAGATCTATAACATCAAACACACTAAACATCTAACACACAAAGATCTACGAGGTCTGACATAAGGCTGTCAGACTCAAATTTCCAGATTTTCTAGATTTCCAAAAATGCAAGATTCGTGCACTTTGATGTTATGGATCTGGGATTTAACAACCCAGATCTCTAATTGACACCTTAATACACATGTTTAACCAACAACTAACACCATTTAACATCAAATTCAAAGATTTAAAAATTTAGGGTTTTATACCTTTCTAGCTTTGATTTTCAATTCTGACTTTTTGATTCTGATCTTGGCTTGCTAAGACACTGATTATGTGTTACCTTCTCTCTCTATCTCCTCCTAATCTCCAATTTCTAGTGAGAGAATGGGTTTGGAGAAAATGAGAATTAAAGTGACATTTTCTCTCTTTTTTAATCTAATATATATTAATTAGATACAATGAATGATCTGATTTTGCTGCTGATCTAGGCCAAGTTGCTGGACATTATCACATGCTAGTCTAGGGTTTAGACTAGGGTTGTTCAACCACCCTTGATTTTGCAAGATTTGCAAGCTAAAAAAAATAATACTAAAAAGGGCATTTTTGTCCTTTCCATTTATTTTCTAGGATTTGCAATTGATGAATCCCTTAATCTTTAGGGTTTGGATCATTTTAGGGTTTAGGTTTTAACCCTTAACTTTGTAATTTAATTTCTACCCTTTCCGAATTTCGGTTATAGAAATTAGAAAATTAACATTTCAAAATTATAATTAGGATTTACTAATTATATTAAAATTCTTAATCATACTTTCATTCTTGCTAATTAGGATTAGCATTTCATAATTACAATCGCTAATTACGTAATTAGGGTCAAAATCACAGATTAGGGTTTGTAACCCACAAATTAGGGTTTTCTAATAGAAAATAATTTTCTAATTTTAGAAATTAAATATTCGTAATTAGATTAGGGTTTTCTAATTACTCATAATTTAAAATAATTAGGATTAGGGTTTCCTAATTAACATTGCTAATTTTAGCAATTAAATTCACAATTGAGCATTAGGGTTTCTGACAGAACAATTAGGGTTCCAAAAATTGGAAATTAGGGTTTGTTAATTAATTAGCCTTTACCCTAATTGGACTTAATTAATAGCACTTAAGCATTAAAATTCTCCGTTATATACCCAGATTAGGGTTTCATTTTATCAGCATCTGAATTTAGGGTTTTCAGATATGGTATTAGGGTTTCCAAATAATCAATTAAGATTTATACAATTCATTAGGGTTTTCCCTAATTAATTAAAATTATTGGCTTTTAACCTTGTTCATAACATTGCATTCCCAATCTAGGGTTCCATTCACCGAATTAGGGTTTCGGGTTTTCCGAAACTGAAACTAGGGTTTCCAGAACCGATTTCTAGGGTTTCTTATTAGACGTTAGGGTTTTCTAACTGAACGTTGTCGTTCTTAAAATATAATTAGGGTTTAACACAGATGTAATTTATCTGATCAATCCATGGCCCTTAACCACATTCTGAATACATCATTAACCATAAACACAAAACATATTCACATAAATCCTTAATCCTGAATAATTCACCTATATCCTTCACCGAATTTTTTAAATCCTCAAAATTCAATCCCAATAACATTAAACGCATACACTTATTTTTTATCTAGGTCTAATATTTGACCTTAAATCAATCATTTAAGATTTTAATAAATTGTCTAAATTCTCGGGTTGTCACATATATATAATATATAATAAACTTAACGCCTGCAGCAATGCTGCAGGCCTCAACCAACATAATGTATATATATAATCCTAATGTATATATATATCTATATATAAAATAACAAATCATGCCTGCCAAAGTTGCAATCAAAGATTATATATATGTATATATGTTACCGTAATATATATATATACCACATTCCTAAAGCAAGACTTTTGATCACTATAAATACATAATATAATAACATACTCATGATCATAAAGAATCCTTTTTAATTACCTTGGTGAATTGCTATGCTCCCTTTTTCTTTTCCTCCGATTCTTCCACTGCCGTTCAGTTTTTGTTCTCTCTTTTCCCCAATTCGAAATAAAAGTATGCGGCTCAAATTAGGTTATCTATTAATAATATTTTATTAATTAATAGAACATATATATATATATATATATATATATATATATATATATATATATATATATATTAACTCTCTAAATTTTAATAGGATTTTAAAATTACACAATTATAAATTAGACCCATTTAGTTTAAAGCCCAATTTTACCAATTAATTTATCCACACTTATTAATACATTAGCCCACAAAAGTTAAATGATTATTTTGACCCAAAAAAATAAAGTCCATTTAATATGTTTTAAACCAAAATAAATTTTTATTATTTAATATTTATTTATTATTATTTTTCGGGTTTTACAAACGTAGTGTTTTGTAATGACTACATATGTTACGTTCGGAACCATTGTCCCCGAAAACATGTCCCCTTATAGGATTGTTCATGTAAGACCCCAACTTTCATAAATAAAGATTAATTTTTTCTCGAATTATATTTTTGAATATTAGGGTGTGAATTTGTTATAATGTTATGGTTGTGGATAATATTTGTAAATTTTGCAAAGTAAGCAAGTTATTATAAAATATTCGTTTGGTCAGAGAAAATTCTTTTTGTCTAGGAATATTCATACAACGACACAATCATTGGTGGACCCCATAACATAATTATTGTCGGAGTTAGAAAATGACAAAATTATCTTTTTATAAAAATAAGGGTGAAAATTTTACCGTTAACTGTTGAAATACCTGGTGGTAAAAGTACAGTAATACGCGTGGTTGCATAGTAGCACACGGTATTGTGCAATATCTTGGATTATTGATGCTTATGTAAGAAGTCACAACTCAATAATTGTTACAGTAATTACTGTTCAATATTTTATTTTAGTGATTCAATAATTGCTACGTTGATATTTTATATTATTGATTCAATAATTGTCATTGCACAGTATTTCAAATTATCAAATTAATAATTCATATTATTTGAATAATATTATTATTTGCATTTTTGACAATGTCTAGAAAGTTCTGTCGAGGAAAGGGGTTTGGTCACCTAATTGCACGCCAATAGGGAGAAATCCTTATCGGAAAGCCCCCTCTTTCATGGGAACGACCTGGTTGTCGATATTATAATTTTGTAATATTATTTGTGAATAATTAATTGTTGATATATATGATAAGAAAATATTTATTCAATGTAGATTTAAACTGAGGAATTTTTAGCATGTGACATTTGTTGAAAGTTGGTATTTTATCTTTTTCGACAAAATAATTCATTCAAATATATTATTATAATATTACATTATAGTAGTATGATGTGATTATATAATAGTACGTTTTTATAATTTGAATGGTAACATTATTATAGTAAATTCATAGTATAAAAGTAAAAGGAGGTGGAAGATAACAAGATTGAATTTGAATTCCTATAATGTAAGCGATGATGTCATTAGACGATGAGGTAAGTGATGATGTCATCGGACGATGAGGTAAGTAATGATGTAATATGATCGATGATGTCAGTGATGATGTCATAAATTATGACAAAAAGACTATTTTACCCTTACTCTACCAAGCCTATTAATAGAAGCTCATTTCTTCATTATTTTTCACCAATTCATTCAAGATATAGAGAGAGAATGTATAGAGAGAATAAGAGAGAAACAAGAAGAGTATTCTGTTACTATACTATTGCAGTATCCAATCTCCTACTAAGGTAAGGGGTATTATTTCTTTCGTATTCGTAAGTGATATTATTCTTGTTCAATATTCGTAAGAAATAATATTTTCTTTCATACCATGTAAGTAATATTATTTCGTTTCATATTTTTATTTCTACACTTATGTTGATAAGTATTGCTTCTATACTCCATGAAATTAGTAGAATATCCTTGATATGTGTGCTTCATCTAGTATCTTTTCATGAAAATATTATTCTGAGCATTCCTGATAATTTTTTAATCTTTTCATGTCGGGGTACTATTCATGGGTTACTATTCCCGAAGTACTATTTACTCAGTTACTATTCACCCGGGGTAATATTCATGACAAAAATTAATTTCTTTTCTGTCCAAATTATTTTTGATACGATATTATTCTTGAATTTTACTCCACGAAGCAGAATCATGTTGACAATTTGGACATTATTGAATTCTGGATAAATTGAATTATAAATCTTTAAAATTTATCTTTGCTCTCATTTAAATTGAATTCTTATATCATTGTCATCATCCTCATGCTTATATTGTGATGAAAGTCATCTTTGGCCGTAGTGCATAGATGGACTGTTGATTGGTATGATTATGACCAGAGATTATTTGGTATAATCATGACCCGTAATGTTACAAATGATGTGGTAAAAGTCATCATTGGCCCGTAGTGCATTGATGGATAGTTGTTGGTATGATCATGACCATTGGTGATACTAATGAATATCATTGGCCGTAGTGCAGGGATGATTCGATGATGTCGATTATTTATTAAGCTGAGTCTCACCGATAAAACTGTTGATAAAATTTTTAAATCATAGAAGATAGTAGATATCATGCTCTAATTGACTCTTCTAATGGACTGCTTGTTCTGGTGCAGTTAAACTTGATGTTTATTTTATCAATTTAATACTGTTGAAGGCTAACGATAATTTATTCTGCATTATCTTAGTCATAATATTTCTTACTGGGCTATTTGAGCTCACCCTTTGCTTTCATTGTTTTCTTCAGGAAATGAGAATATAGCTGGGACTAGTCGGGGAACGGAGTGACGGTCCAGATAGGTGGCTATAGTAGTCCTCACTATTATGTAAAAGAGTGTGATAATAAGTGTAATGAGGGCTTTATTTGAGTTTGTATACTCTCTACGATACATTTTCCGTGTTGAAACTCTCAGCTACTTTTTGTTGTACTATATCAAAGAAGTTTGTATTTAAATTATGTACCATGCTTTTGGCGACTCAAGATGGGTGATGTATACTTATTTAGGGGGGTCACAGTTCACCTCAGCTTTTTAACATCTGAATCCGCACCAGAGGAATCTGGTTTGGCATAAATACTCAAGAATGCTTGAATTCCATAAATATTTTCCAATTTCCGTCTAGCCGAATCAAATAGCTTAGACTTTTATCAATAATTCGAACATTAATCGAAATAATTTAGCCAACTTAATTGACCTTCTTCATAATTTAAAAGAAAACCAAAAATTCTTTTATGACGTCATGATATCGTACCAGGTTAGTAGTACGTTAAGGATTCCACCATTATGTGACTTTGTCATATTATATCACACCATAGTGATCTGACGATCTTTCGATCACAACCAACACTAGGTTTGACTACATTGATGACTGCATAGTTTACCATTTTTACACCATATCAAATGATGCACATGGTTAGAATCACATTTTCAAAATTTTCAAATCATTTTTGTCTTAGCTGAAACAATTAGCATAGACATATGGATAACAGTATTGTTTTTAAAACATCATTGGTTCAATCATATGATCTAATCTTTTTTTGGAAAACAGAAGTGCAAACATCACCACGAAGTTAATAAAATTTGAAAATCTAGCATAGCTAGAGGATTTAGAAAATCAATGTTTCTCCATCAACTTCAGTCTTTACTCCATTGCTTCATTCTATCAATCTCTAACACCATCAATGCTTACTATATCAAAATTTCTAACTTCATAACATATATATATACCCTATATAGTTCATCAAACTTACAACACTTTGGAAATTCAGGAACTTGCCACATTTATATGAGTTTAAGAACTTATCCTAGTCAGACCATAAGCGTTCATTCACTGAGGGGTTCAAAAACATTTCATATGATTACGAGTCACGAACTTACCATAAGTATGAGTTTTAAGAACTCGCAACTTAACCTTATATTCTCTAACTATAACCTATCTATCTGTTATACGCATGAGAAAAGAATCACCTTCTCAAAAAGTATATATCAAATAGCGCGATACAAACATTTCAACGATTGTAACACCCCCTTCCCGAAAACTCACAGGTCAAACCTAAATAGGTTTTCTACAAGAAAGAACCTAAGCTCTGATACCATATCTGTTACACCCCCTTCCTGAAAAGGAAAGGGAGGTCACGCACAAAGCACAATAAACCTCAAAATAGTAAACAGAGCACTAATAACTTCAACATATGTAATAATGATATCCACCAATAACGTATTGATTATAATTCTCCAACTAGAGTCAAAATAATCAAAATTTAAAATTTCGAAACAACCTAGATGGTCAAGGGCAACTCTCTCATCACACTAGCTAGCCCTGAATCACCCCTGCAAACCTGCCGGAAGAAAAACACAGCATGAGCCAATTGCCCAGTACGGATACAGATATACAAAAGATATACAACTGATATACGAAAATAACTGAGACAGAATACTGAACAAAGCCTCAAGTGCAAATACGAACGAAAATATAATATCCAAAGATCAGAATGGAATATATTTGAATCAACGTAATGAATATATCTATATCAATGTAATTGACGAAACAAATAAAAGAATAAAGAAATAACGAACTGAAGTGACTAACTTCATGACTTGAACTGAACAGAAACCACAAAACTAATTAAATAAAATAAAAGGCTGAAACAAATGGCTGGAGTTGTTTTATACCAAATGAGCTCAGAAGTATACCTTGCCACATAGGCAAGTCAAAATAATGCCACACAGGCAAGTCAAATGATGCCACACAGGCAAATCAAAACAATGCCACACAGGCACATCAAAATAATACCACACAGGCAAGTCAAAATAATGCCACATAGGCAAATCACACATTGGACCGCGAATCCAAATGTATGCAAATCGGATAGGTGTGTTTGGCACAACATCACTAATCCGCAGAACAGAAAACTAGGGTTAACCCATACGCCTCCCACAACAAAACACCAAATGGCCCACTTACTCCGGAGCCCAAAACGGAGACGCCGTGGACTAATCACACCGCCACGGAGAGTGTCATGCCTCTCGTGCCAAGACGACATGCCTGTGGTACCCCCACAGGTGGTTATAGCTCAGGTATACCCTACGGTATATTCTAACAAAAATATCATGTCACAACACATGCGACAAAATACCAACAAAAGGGTTCTATATGTACATGTTGAACCAAATCAAATTATAATCACAAGGTTTCAAAAAAGAAGGTAGCAACATGTACCGCTCTATAATTATCGAAATAAATATTAGACATGATAACCTCATTCAAAGAGTACAAATGCGAGTTATATGAATCAACTCCAAAATAAAACTAATATACTTATTTCACAAGAAACAATTATGTGAAATAATAACGAAATTCGAACAAGCGACAAAACGAACAAATCAAATTTAACAAGAGTATCGCAGAAAGAGTACGGAATCCGTACCTGATACTTCCACCATTTATAGCACACTCCACAAAATCTTACCCTCAAATGCCAACGATATCAAATACAAATCGTTATTCGCAACCTAAACATATTCACCTCAAATTAAAAACAATCCAAACTAATAATTCCAAAATAATTCATAATCTATTTAATATGCCTTTAATCATCGCCTTATATCAATTATTAATACTCCAAAATTTATATTCCAAATATAACTCTTTAAATTTCTTCCGCTCAAACTAGTTAAACAAAATGATAAATAAGCATAATTAGTGAATTATTATTATTACCCAAAATATATTCCAAATATAACTTGTTAAATTCTCTTTGTCTGATCAAAATAAAAGGTAATAATAATACAATTATAAGTTACTTACTAATTATAATTTATATTAATATGAAATTAATTTCTCAATTACATTAATTTTACAAGATAATTCAAATTAAAGTATAATTTATCATCTAATCATTTTTTTTAACATAACAATAATCTTAATATAATATATATATATTATATACCTCATTCATTCATATAAAAAAAACAGCAACCAAGCTTCTTCACATGCCCACGATTTTAATATTTGTTTTTTTTTGTTTAAACAACCCATGGCAATCATTACCTTAATCTAAAAAAAACTGCTATATTGATATATATATATATATATATATATGTATATCATAAAACATGATTCGAATTCTTTCTCTCTTTTTTTTTAACAGGCACGTGAACTATAATCATAATAACAAGTACTATGTTAAGTATTAAGATATAAGAATTCATCTTATACACTGTCATCTCCTGGACCAACCATAATGACATGAACTGAACTATTATATTGTGCCAGTCTGATCAGTCGACTTCCTCCACATAAGCGATCTTCTTTGCCCAAAATAATTGATTACACTAATATACAGAAAATAAATTTTCAATACCTTAACTTTACTCAATTCGTTCGATCCCTTTCTTTTTCTCCCTTCTCTGTAATGCGGTTGCGCTACTTCTTTTTCCTTTATAGCTGCCGCTGCCCCTTCTTCTTTCTCCCAATTACGTATGCTAAAGTAAATTAGGTCTAGCTATTGATTTATTTATATAACTGATGAACTCTCCTAATATGAATAGACTTTTAATTTACCCACACATATAAATTAAACCAAATTAGTTTTAAGGCCCAATTTTATCAACTTATTTTGTATCATTTAATAATACTCATTAGCCCGCATTAATTAAATATGAGTTGACCCAAATAAAAACAAAGTCCAATTAATAAGTTTAAAAAAAATTAAATATTTTTTTTTCCGGGTATTACATCACCTAACCGTTAAAAATGATTCCGTCCCCGGAATCAAAAAAATGAAAAGTACCTAATTATCAAAAAGATACGGATACTCCGCTCGAATAGTCTTCTCCTTCTTCCATGTAGCTTCCCGCTCCGAATGATTTTACCACAAGACTTTAACAAAAAGGAATTATCTTTCTCCATTTTAATTTAATCAGTTATTTAATTATCTACTAAAAGAATTTAATTTTCCAAACAAAACAAGAAAGAAAAGAAGGAAACAAAATCATTTACCTTTTCCCATTTAAACACAATTGTATAAGATAAAATCATTTAATATTTAATTATATAGAAAAAATAGGTTATTACATTTTTCACCCCTTAAAAATAATTCCGTCCTCGGAATTCAAATAACTTACAAAGAAAAATATTTTTATTTAAATTACATAATTATTCATAAATTTTAGTTAAGACGTAGCGCCGCCATTTGTAACGATCAACGCGGATAAGTCATCGGTCCACGTATTTATCAATGTACTTGTAAAAGATTCGTCAGCTACCGTGTCAAGTCTTGGTAAAGTTCTTCGTGTTGCATCAAATTAGGTCACATGCTCCACCATTGGTGTGGGCCGTCGCTAATATCTTTGAGTTTAATTCTTGTAAACGTACTCTTCGGAACATAATTCGAAATCACAAAAAAATTCTTCATCTAAAAACGATTCGAATACCCAAAATATTTAAAATTATCTCTAATTCGTAAAACGTTTATATTCCACACATGACAAAGATATAACAAATTATTTTTGTTTTATTTTACATAAATTCATACAAAACTCTAGAGACATCAGATAAATAAAACAACTATGCAAACTATATTACCAACTCTCCCCAAGTTCTCAAGAGCTTCAAAATACTTCATCCTTAATTTGAACTAGTCCTCAAATATTATTACACCAAAGAATATACTATTAATATCTCTTTATCACCAACTCTCTCAAGTCCTTAAGAGTTTCAAAATACATAACCTCAAATCAAATTAGTTCTCACATATTATTACACAAAAAAAATTACTACTACTAAGATCTCTCCATCACCATACCAAACTCCAAATCATATATTCTACTATCTGAATAAGCAAACTATAACTTCTAAAATCTCTTAAAATATATTGAATTCATCACTTATTACATCTAATCATTCAATAAATCAATCATTCTCGTAGTGCAAACCTTAACTCAACGAATTTCAAAATCTCATCTTACTATCACAAAGAAACTTCATAGGACATGACTCCAATATCTTTCTAAAAAAAATAGCCACAAAATTGATCATTAACTTCAAATGATTAAACTAATTACCTCGAATATCAACCACTCAAATTACAAGAAACCATCTATACTTAATAATTTTCACTTGATCATAGTAATCCATCAATACACATACCTCAAATTATCCACAAGCTTAACATAAACAAAATCATCATCAAAATCAAATCCTCAATTCTAAGATCATAATAATTTATCACCAAAAACAACTCTACCAAATAATTTCCCAAAATCAAAAACTCGCTTATACAAATACTCACATCACAATCATATAATCCTTTCTCAACTATACAAAATATCCAATCATAAACACAATCACATATTTATTCTCCTTAATGATATCCAATCACAATCCTTAACTAATTTTATTGCTCCAACGCATAACAATAATAATCTTAACAAATTATCTCGCCTTTCTCAAATCAACTACAACTTAAAGAGCTAAAAATACTCGGTTAAAATCAAGACCAACCAAACAGAGAACAAAATCAAATTAAACTCGTACGTCTACCCAGTGATTTACCCACAACTCACAGGTCAAACCTAAATAGGTTTTCTACAAGAAAGAACCTAAGCTCTGATACCATATCTGTTACACCCCCCTTCCCGAAAAGGAAAGGGAGGTCACGCACAAAGCACAACAAACCTCAAAATAGTAAACAGAGCACTAATAACTTCAACATATGTAATAATGATATCCACCAATAACGTATTGATTATAATTCTCCAACTAGAGTCAAAATAATCAAAATTTAAAATTTCGAAACAACCTAGATGGTCAAGGGCAACTCTCTCATCACACTAGCTAGCCCTGAATCACCCCTGCAAACCTGCCGGAAGAAAAACACAGCATGAGCCAATTGCCCAGTACGGATACAGATATACAAAAGATATACAACTGATATACGAAAATAACTGAGACAGAATACTGAACAAAGCCTCAAGTGCAAATACGAACGAAAATATAATATCCAAAGATCAGAATGGAATATATTTGAATCAACGTAATGAATATATCTATATCAATGTAATTGACGAAACAAATAAAAGAATAAAGAAATAACGAACTGAAGTGACTAACTTCATGACTTGAACTGAAAAGAAACCACAAAACTAATCAAATAAAATAAAAGGCTGAAACAAATGGCTGGAGTTGTTTTATACCGAATGAGCTCAGAAGTATACCTTGCCACATAGGCAAGTCAAAATAATGCCACACAGGCAAGTCAAATGATGCCACACAGGCAAATCAAAACAATGCCACACAGGCACATCAAAATAATGCCACACAAGCAAGTCAAAATAATGCCACACATGCAAATCACACATTGGACCGCGAATCCAAATATATGCAAATCGGATAGGTGTGTTTGGCACAACATCACCAATCCGCAGAACAGAAAACTAGGGTTAACCCATACGCCTCCCACAACAAAACACCAAATGGCCCACTTACTCCGGAGCCCAAAACGGAGACGCCGTGGACTAATCACACCGCCACGGAGAGTGTCATGCCTCTCGTGCCAAGACGACATGCCTGTGGTACCCCCACAGGTGGTTATAGCTCAGGTATACCCTACGGTATATTCTAACAAAAATATCATGTCACAACACATGCGACAAAATACCAACAAAAGGGTTCTATATGTACATGTTGAACCAAATCAAATTATAATCACAAGGTTTCAAAAAAGAAGGTAGCAACATGTACCGCTCTATAATTATCGAAATAAATATTAGACATGATAACCTCATTCAAAGAGTACAAATGCGAGTTATATGAATCAACTCCAAAATAAAACTAATATACTTATTTCACAAAAAACAATTATGTGAAATAATAACGAAATTCGAACAAGCGACAAAACGAACAAATCAAATTTAACAAGAGTATCGCAGAAAGAGTACGGAATCCGTACCTGATACTTCCACCATTTATAGCACACTCCACAAAATCTTACCCTCAAATGCCAACGATATCAAATACAAATCGTTATTCGCAACCTAAACATATTCACCTCAAATTAAAAACAATTCAAACTAATAATTCCAAAATAATTCATAATCTATTTAATATGCCTTTAATCATCGCCTTATATCAATTATTAATACTCCAAAATTTATATTCTAAATATAACTCTTTAAATTTCTTCCGCTCAAACTAGTTAAACAAAATGATAAATAAGCATAATTAGTGAATTATTATTATTACCCAAAATATATTCCAAATATAACTTGTTAAATTCTCTCCGTCTGATCAAAATAAAAGGTAATAATAATACAATTATAAGTTACTTACTAATTATAATTTATATTAATATGAAATTAATTTCTCCAATTACATTAATTTTACAAGATAATTCAAATTAAAGTATAATTTATCATCTAATCATTTTTTTTAACATAACAATAATCTTAATATAATATATATATATATATATATATATATATATATATATTATATACCTCATTCATTCATATAAAAAAAACAGCAACCAAGCTTCTTCACATGCCCACGATTTTAATATATTTTTTTGTTTAAACAACCCATGGCAATCATTACCTTAATCTAAAAATAAACTGCTATATTGATATATATATATATATATATATATATATATATATGTATATCATAACACATGATTCGAATTCTTTCTCTCTTTTTTTTTAACAGGCACGTGAACTATAATCATAATAACAAGTACTATGTTAATTATTAAGATATAAGAATTCATCTTATACACTGTCATCTCCTGGACCAACCATAATGACATGAACTGAACTATTATATTGTGCCAGTCTGATCAGTCGACTTCCTCCACATATGCGATCTTCTTTGCCCAAAATAATTGATTACACTAATATACAAAAAATAAATTTTCAATACCTTAACTTTACTCAATTCGTTCGATCCCTTTCTTTTTCTCCCTTCTCTGTAATGCGGTTGCGCTACTTCTTTTTCCTTTATAGCTGCCGCTGCCCCTTCTTCTTTCTCCCAATCACGTATGCTAAAGTAAATTAGGTCTAGCTATTGATTTATTTATATAACTGATGAACTCTCCTAATATGAATAGACTTTTAATTTACCCACACATATAAATTAAACCAAATTAGTTTTAAGGCCCAATTTTATCAACTTATTTAGTATCATTTAATAATACTCATTAGCCCGCATTAATTAAATATGAGCTGACCCAAATAAAAACAAAGTCCAATTAATAAGTTTTAAAAAAATTAAATCTTTTTTTTTTCGGGTATTACATCATATCATAACACATGATTCGAATTCTTTCTCTCTCTTTTTTTTAACAGGCACGTGAACTATAATCATAATAACAAGTACTATGTTAATTATTAAGATATAAGAATTCATCTTATACACTATCATCTCCTGGACCAACCATAATGACATGAACTGAACTATTATATTGTGCCAGTCTGATCAGTCGACTTCCTCCACATATGCGATCTTCTTTGCCCAAAATAATTGATTACACTAATATACAGAAAATAAATTTTCAATACCTTAACTTTACTCAATTCGTTCGATCCCTTTCTTTTTCTCCCTTCTCTGTAATGCGGTTGCGCTACTTCTTTTTCCTTTATAGCTGCCGCTGCCCCTTCTTCTTTCTCCCAATCACGTATGCTAAAGTAAATTAGGTCTAGCTATTGATTTATTTATATAACTGATGAACTCTCCTAATATGAATAGACTTTTAATTTACCCACACATATAAATTAAACCAAATTAGTTTTAAGGCCCAATTTTATCAACTTATTTTGTATCATTTAATAATACTCATTAGCCCGCATTAATTAAATATGAGTTGACCCAAATAATAACAAAGTCCAATTAATAAGTTTTAAAAAAATTAAATCTTTTTTTTTTCCGGGTATTACATCACCTAACCCTTAAAAATGATTTCGTCCCCGGAATCAAAAAAATGAAAAGTACCTAATTATCAAAAAGATGCGGATACTCCGCTCGAATAGTCTTCTCCATCTTCCATGTAGCTTCCCGCTCCGAATGATTTTACCACAAGACTTTAACAAAAAGGAATTATCTTTCTCCATTTTAATTTAATCAGTTATTTAATTATTTACTAAAAGAATTTAATTTTCCAAACAAAACAAGGAAGAAAAGAAGGAAACAAAATCATTTACCTTTTCCCATTTAAACACAATTGTATAAGATAAAATCATTTAATATTTAATTATATAGAAAAAAATAGGTTATTACAACGATTATCTGTAACGACCGAGAAATTCGGATCTTATTATAAAATAATTTTATTAAATTAAATAATATTCCATGTGTTATCAAGATGGTTGTCATTGTATAACCTACTACTAATACTACCACCACCACCACCACCACTACTAATACTACTACCACCACCACCACCACCAATATCACTACCACTACAACTACTACGACCACTACCACCACCACGACCACACTACTACTACTACTACTGACCACCACCACCACCACCACCACCACTACCACTACCACTACCCCCTACCACTACCACTACCATGACCACGACCACGACCACCACCACCACCACCACAACCACCACTACTACTACTAATTTTCTGCAGGATTAAAACTTTATCCCCATCATTTTATATGATGACAAAAAGGGAGAAGAAAAATATTAACTATTCTAACTGTTATATAAGAAAAATATTAACTGATATAACTATTATATAAACTGCTATGAGATTGGATATACACTGCTATGAGATTGGATAAAAATGCTAAGCTTGGAGTTAAAAGTATTCATAATTTGAGGGGGAGCTTCTTAAGGGATAAAAATATTTTTATATAATTGTCATCATCAAAATGGGGGAGATTGATAGGTCTCATTTTATTTCATATATTTTGATGATAACAATTATGTAGTAATTAAATTAATTTATAAATTATTTAATTATTTTATCTAAACTATTTTCTAATTTTATTTGAATTAATTTTTATTGACCTTGATAATTTAATGTCAAGTGTTGAATTAAATTGATTCATATAAATATTTAAGGCAAGAAGATTCTATTTGTTTTTAAAATCAAAGTTGGGCAAAAATGTTTTATTGTATGCATACATATATCCTACATATATATATATAAACATGTGTATTAAAATATATTATAAGTGTATTATATAATATATATATATATATATATAATATCAATATCATATATATATATATATATATATATATATATATATATATATATATATATATATATATATATATAACAAAGTACTATATATATAGTAACGTATATGTGTGTATAAGTTTTACATTTATAAACCATACATGAAGAAACATGCATTATAATATATATATATTTATATATATATATATATATATATATATATATATATATCATGCATATGTACGAGAAGTAAATGTGCTGGCAAAAATTTTGGGACATTCTTTTTGGGACATCAAAAATCGTGTGTGTGCTGGCATTGCATGTGGTCAAATTTTCTCTTTAAATGCTAAAGTTCTTTGAAAAAGGAATGGGCGGAATTTTTAGTACTGGTCATTAAATGAACCCCGTATTCTATTTTTCATCTGGACCGTTAAATTCAAAAATACATCATCCAACCCATACATTCAAAATTAGTTTTCAAATATTACATTTTTGCCCCTGACTTCAAAAATCTATAAATAGGGAGTATTTCATTCATTTGGTTTTTACCAATTCAGTGAAAAACAAAGCATACTCTCATTGCCTATATTCTCTTTAAAAGCTTTATATCTCTTCTTACAGAAGTTTTGATTATTTTTAGAAGAGAAAATTGGTCCAAGTACTGAGATAAGTCATTTGAGTTAAATTTCTGTTGAATTATTTCTTACTTGTTATATATATATATATAGATATACGAATATACATTGTTGTACACAATTTTATATATCTATATTTTATCTATTTGTCAAATAAAAGGATACATGGGCGCCACAAGGCTACGGAGATACACCTCTACGGAGAAGAATTCGAACAGTACGATTCTTTATAGTCTTCAGTAACCTTTTATCGACATTATTTATATAAATATCGTAAAATAGATACGACACTTGATAGCTCAAAACGACACAAAGTTATTCCTCCAAAAAAGAGGAGTCATCCGAACTTGATTTGAGAATCGTTGTGATCTATTGAAAATATTTGTATAAATATCAATTGTAAAATTATAAATTTTGTCGTACTTAGACGCCGCAAGGCTACGCAGATACACCTCTACCAAGAGGAATTCGAACTGTACGATTCCTTATAGTACTAAGTGACATTATTTATAAAAGTTCACATAATAGAGAAAATATTCTTATACATTATCTGAGTTAAAAAATAATATTTGCTATATCAGTTTGTGTTTAACTGATTTAACTATTGTACTTGATAAATATTATTTGAATTGATTGACTCTTTTTATATACAAGTATTGATACATAAAAACCATTCATATAATATTTGTTAAATATTGTGTGAGAAACAATCCTATTTAATCCATAGAAAAACACTCTTTATTTTAAAGAGTAAATAATTATTTATAAATTGCTTAAAAATTTTATATCTGCTTAATCCGAAGCATTTTTGATTTAAAGACTTATTTGATTATTCAAGAAGCATCCCTCGAAAAAATAAAAGTTACTTGAACTTTTATAATTGTGCATATTTTACATATTTGCTTAATCACAAGCATCATTTGATCTAACCATAAATTTTTATCTGCTTACTAAGAAGCATATTTTTTAGTATAAAGTCTTTGAACTTTTATAAACTTGTTCTTTAATTAATATCTACTTCTTTGAGAAGCATCCATCTGTACTAAATTCTTATGTGCTTATTTGAGAAGTATATTATTGTAAAAATTATTTGTAAAAGGAGAAAAGGCCAGAGTTAGTTTATTTTATGTACCTGTGAGAAAGACGAGTAAATTCTTCGACCAAAACCAGAGTCTTAGATAGGTCAGCGAAAAGTTGGGTCTCTATTGTACTTGTGAGGTGAGTAAGAGGCTTTTGTTTCAAGACCAGATCATAGAATAGAACTGAACTCAAAACAAGGTACAACTAAACTTGAGGTGGGAGCAAGGAGCTTGCTGTCCAAGATAGAATAGTTGAATAGTTGAAAGTTTGTCTATACAACTTTGTTAAGGCTTCTCTGCCTATTTAAGGAGTTTTTATTACTGATACTAATAGGATCTCAAGTTCCAAGTAGGGACTTGAGACTGAACGTAGCAACATACCAAGGGGTGTATGTTGTGAACCAGATAAATCTCTGTGTATTGTGTGATTGGAATTTTATTATCTTGAATGCTAATCTCTAAAACTACAAATTGATTATTAAAAATTCAAAAAGGCCTAATATAATTTTTTAACCTGTAATAATCTATTCAACCCCCCTTCTAGATTATTATTGGACTTTTAATTAGTATCAAAGCGGTGCTCTTTAACTTTTTTGTTGAGTATATACATGAATACCTAAGAGTAGATCCATGGCCTACAATGCTACTGGTTGCGGAGAAGGATTGTCAATGTCCAGACCTCCACTTTTTGATGGTACCAACTTTGCCACCTGGAAAAACAAATTCAAAATCTATGCCAAATCCCAAGGAATCAAAATTTGGTGTGCCATCGAATGAGGTGTACAAATTCCAACCAAAATCTAAGGAGAAAAGACTGTCGAGAAAGACATCTATGAATTCACCATTAAAGAAGAAGAAACTAAGTATATTGCATCCCGAGCCGAACAAGTGCTAACTAGTGCTTTGATTGAAAAAGAATATAAAAGAGTTAGCAACTGCAAAAACGCAAAAGAAATTTTGAAAAAATTGATTGTAACCTATGAAGGTACCAATCATATCAAAGAATCCCGAAAAGATGCTCTAATCCAAGAGTATGAAAGCTTCAAGCTTCAAGCTTGAAGCTTGAAGAAGGAGAAAAGATCATTAATATGGAAACACGGTTTTCTAGAATCATTGATGAGCTAGAGAAACTGGGTAAAACATACACTATAAATGAGAAAAGCAGAAGAATTCTCAAAGCTCTTCCATCCATCTGGAAAATGAAGGGTACAACAATCAAAGAAATGCAAGATCTAACCACATATCCTATTGATAATCTCATTGGAAATCTTCGTGCCCACGAAGTCGACATGCTCATCAAAAAAGCTGGATCAGACACATATCTCAAAAAGAAAGGAATCGCCTTCAAAGCCTTCTGGTGGATCAAGAAAGTGATTATGAAGAACTAAATGTAGAACTCCTAAGTCTAGACAACAATGAAGTTGCTCTACTATCCAGACAACTAAGGAGAGTAATTCAAAGCAAGGCAGGAAAATATGGCAAAGGCTTTATGAAGACAAAAAATAACTTCAAAAACAAACAAACATTAAAGCCAAAGAAGCAAGGAGGAAATTTGAAAGCCATTAACAACAACTTCAGAAGTACCAACCCAAATGAAAATTTAAACACATGCTTTGAATGCAAGCAGCCTGGACACTTCAAAAAGGATTATCCAAAACTGGCCAATAACAAAGCTCTTGGTGCTGAGGAAGGATGAGATCTAAGTGACGAGGAAGAAACTACTGAACAAATTGAAGAAATTGCAAATCTCTGTTTAATGGCAGACAATGACTCATCACCAAGATCTGAGGTAAATTCTTAACACCAATTGCCTAGTACCTCACTTTTTGCATACACATTGGAAAATATAAATGAAGAAGACTATGAATTACAAGAGGCTTACAATCATTTATATGAGAATAATGAATTATTAAAAGAAGAGTTATAAATATTAAGAAAAATAAATAAAAGACTTAAAATTGAAAATGCTAACTTAATTATCACCAATGAAGGTTTAAATGAAATAAACTTAAAAAAATGAAGAAGAATTAGAACAATTTAAGAACATAAATAAAAATATTGAAATAGAAAATTGTTCACTTATTATCTCAATTGAAAATTCAACACTTGCTGTAATCAATGAAGATAATCAAGTACAAGATCTAGCGGCAATTGAAGAAATTAGAAATGAGAATTCACTTGTTAAATTAGAAATAGAAAAACATAATACCATAATTGAAAATTTAACGTAAGAACGTGAAGATTTATATACTATAACTTATAAATTTACAAAAAGAATAGAAAATATTAATGTCATGTTAAATCAACAAAAATGTAGCTTTAATAAAGAAGGTTTAGGATATACTTGAGAAACAAGTAAATCAAAAGATAAAGGACTATATCATATTAAAATCAAAGAAAAACAAAATCATATATCTCCCTTTACGAAATGTTCCTATTGCAACAGAAATGGTCATTCCTTATATATTTGCAATGCTAGAAATGGAAACTATAAAGGAAAAATGATTTAGGTTCCCAAAGGAATATATACTGCACCTACTATCACAAGAAGAGAATTTTATAAACACCATTATCATACTTCTCATAATCTAGTTACTCATAGAATGCTTTTTTCTACTAAAATTGATTATCCTATGCCAAGTTTTGTAAATGAAACTTCAAATGCTCCTTATACAAAATAGAAAACTCTCCCTACGGACTCTTCATATTAAAGGGTACCAACTTGTAAAGTTAGTACATATATTGCAGGTATGTCTTGTAGCTGATTTGAATAAAAGAAAATGGTGTCTTGATAGTGGCTGCTCAAGACATATGACTGGCGACAAGTCTAAATTAAGAAATCTGCAAGCTACAGACTTTAGTGAAGTAACTTTCGGATATAATAATAAAGGTAAAATGATTGGAGTTGGATGTGTTGGTAATAACCACATAACCATTTCCAATGTTCAGTTAGTCACTGGACTCAGGTATAATCTTCTATCTATTAGTCAACTTTGTGATAGGGGTTTTAAAATATCCTTTAGGACATATAATTGCTCTATTTTGGATCAAACTTGTAAATTGATTTTAGTTTGTCATAGATATCAAAATGTGTATACTTGTGATTTAGATGTATACTCTCATTTAGATAACATTTGTCTTGTATATACAAATGAGGATCCTTAGTTAAGGCATCGTAGACTAGGACACATCAACATGAAACTTATAAATAATATTTCTTATAAAGAACATGTTCGTGGTCTTCCTAAATTGAAATTCTTTAAAGATCACATCTGTGAAGCTTGTGAATTAGGAAAACAAATTCATGCATCACATAAACGTAAATTTACTTTGTCGACCTCTCGACCCTTAGAATTGTTACACATGGACCTTGTTGAACCTATTCCTAAACATAACATGGGTGGTTCTGTATAAATTCTAGCCTTAGTTGATGATTATTCACGATTCACATGGGTTGATTTTCTAAATTTAAAAATGAGGCTATTAATTCTTTTTCTACCATTTGTAAAAAGATTTAAAATCAACAGGGGAGTTCTATTGTCTATATTCGATCTGATCACAAAAAAGAATTTGACAATTCTAATTTCACTATGTTCTATGATGAGAACGGTAGAAGTCATAACTTCTCTGCTCCTTATACACCTCAGTCAAATTGTGTAGTTGAAAGGAAAAATCGTTCTTTGCAAGAAATGACTAATACCATGTTGAATGAATATCGTCTTCCAAAGCATTTCTGGGCTGATGCTGTGGCAACATCATGTTACAATTTAAAAAGATTTTTTAAAGACCTATTTTGCTCAAAACTCCCTATGAGCTTTATTATAAAAGAACTCCAAAAATAAACTATTTTTGTGTTTTTGGGAGCAAATGTTTTATTCTAAACACCAAAGGATATTTATTGAAATTTGATCCCAAATCTGATGAAGGAATATTTCTTGGATACTCTCTTAATAGTAAAGCGTACAGAGTTTTCAACAAAAAAAGTCTAGTTGTGGAAGAATCAATGAATGTGACTTTTGATGAAACTCAGCCATCTCCAAAATATAAAGAGCTTGTTGATAATGATTTTGTCATTGAAGATATTCTCTGAAGTATGGAAGAACCAAAACTAGATAATGCATCTCCACCTATTGATGAGAATCCCCTTGAAAATCCAAACCCTCAGTTAAATGATTTGCCCAAAGAGTCTCACGTTATTAAAAATCATCCTATAGAAAATTTTATTGGTAATATTGATAAAGGTGTTAACACTAGATCACAAGCACATAATTTAGTTGGTCACTTATCTTTGTTGTCTCAAATTGAACCTAAAAATATAAAAGATGCTTTACTTGATAAAGACTGGATAATGGCTATGCAAGACGAACTTGAACAACTCACTAGAAACAAAGTATGGGAGCTAATCCCCCAACCCAAGGATGTTTCAATTATTGGAACTCGATGGGTATTTTGTAATAAACTAGATGAAAGTAGAACTGTTGTACGTAATAAGGCAAGATTAGTTTCACAAGGGTATAATCAAATGGAAGGTATTGACTATGATGAAACATATGCTCCTGTTGCTAGAATTGAATCTATTCGTATGTTATTAATTAGCATTTGCATGTTATAAAAATTTTAAATTATTCCAAATGGATGTCAAATCTACATTCTTAAACGCTGTTATAGAAAAGGAAGTTTATGTTAAACAACGTCTTGGCTTTGAAGAATTTAGTCATCCTGAATATGTTTATAAATTACATAAAACTTTATATGGTTTAAAACAGGCCCTTAGAGCTTGGTATGAAAGACTGAGTAAATTTTTGCTAAATAATGGTTTTAAACGGGGAACTGTTGATACTACTTTATTTACTAAAAATAAAAATGACGATATTCTGGTAATTCAAATATATGTTGATGATATTATTTTTGGTTCTACTGACATTACCATGTGTTGTGACACCCCCAAATCCCAGTACTTCATTACCTCAAGATTTGGTGTTCACTTAATCAAAACATTCATATCTAATTACCCAATCATAATAAAATTGAATAATAAAACCAGCCCATATAGGATTACATAAATAAAAACATTATCTCCCAGGTTGTCTATCCTTTAAACATCATATAAGTGGGAAAATAGAATTATTACATCACATCATTAATAAAAGTCTATCTTTATAACAATAAAATAAAAATTATAAGTCTTCATCACTTGTATATTTTTCCCCTTCCTTTGCTAGTTGTAGGTTCATCTACCTTATCAACCTTAGCTGCAATGAGTGTATAAATATGCAAGAGTGAGCAAAACAATTGCTCACTAGATATAGCAATGAATCAATATGAATGAAATAACCGCCAATAAATAAGCTCATCAACACTGAATAGTACTCTATCAATAATAACCAACGTCTGGAATCAAAATACGGTATATAAAACTGAGAGTCATAAGACCACGAACTATGTCCACAGTTGCAAGTAATCTTTCAACTTCAACTTTAATAGTCATAAGACTATAAGGACTCCTCGTACTTAAGGGGATCACCACTTCTTACAATATATTGTGCACAAACATTTCAACGCTAAGCGTAAATCCCTAATAATAGGGTTGTTCATCTCAGTATTTAGAGTACAAGTCCGCACCAAAGAAAGTTTTGTTTGGATAAGCTTTCAAGGGTAATTTGATGTTTAACGATCATCAACTAGAGGACTAGTTGAATCAATAGTGTTTGATCACACAACAGTTGATCAATAATAACATAATATGGAACAATGAATAAGTATAAGCGAATTAACTATATCTTGAACTCATGCTTAGAAACAACTACAAAGCATAAGTATTAAATGACAATAAACCTTGCTTGAATAAAATTAAGCTAGGACTATGAATTATTTAATAAACATTAAGTAATAGCAAGCTGAAAATAAAGCTTACTCATTATGAGAATAGCTTGTGTCAAATAATTGAACTAGGATGATTCTGTGACGCCCCCAAAATAGGTCCATTCCACCCAACCCATTCTGAGTCGTCAAATACATGGTACAAAAACAAATACAACTTCAGTAATACGACAACACATATACTGTGAGTTTAAATACAACTATTGTCTAATAAACAGTATAAAAACTCAAAAGGGGTCCTCATTACAATTATTGATACGCTATTTCAAAGAATAGTGAGGACTACTAATGCAACCATCTGGACCGTCAATCCATTCCCCGACTAGTCCCAGCTATATTCTCATTTCCTGAAGAGAACAGTGAAAGAAAGGGTGAGCTCAACTAGCCCAGTAAGAAATATTATGACTAAGATAATATACAACAAATTATCATTAGTCTTCAACAATATAACAACTGATAGAATATAATAGACAACAAGTTTTAAATCAACAACTGCAGTGGAATAAACAATCCATTAGAAGAGTCAAGTAAATTATAAAATCTACTATCTTCTATGATTTAAAAAGTTTTTCATAATCTTTATCGCTGAGACTCAGCTAAAAAAATAATCCACATCATTAAATCATCCCTGCACTACAGGCCAATGATAATCTTTAGTATCACGACCACGAATTATCCATGCACTACGGGCCAAGGATATTCGTGTATTCATCAACGGTCCTGATCATGCCATAAAACAATTCATCTTTGCACTACGGCTAAAGAGTATCCATAGCTATAATCATACCAAAAACTTGTCCATCAATGCACTATGGGCCAATGAGGACTTTTACCACATCATTTGTAACATTACTATCATGATTATTCCGAATAATCCCTGGTCATAATCATACCAAGTTCATCTATGCACTACAGGCCACAGATGACTTTCAATAGTTGGTCATGTTCATTTCAACACCTGTTCATCTTTGCACTAGGGGCCAAAGATATTCATCAGGTAATCATTCATCTTTGCACTACAGGCCAAAGATATTCATCAGTTAATCATTCATCTTTGCACTACAGGCCAAAGATATTCATTTGTATCATCATTTAGGACTGAGGATGATGAAAAACATTTTAGAGAACGAATCAAGTAAGATAAAAGATCAAATATTAAGGATTCGTATTACAGTTTATCCAAGTTCTATAATACTTCGAAATAACCAATTTTGAAGCAAAATTCAAAAATAATGATCAAAACATTGATACAATCAAAGATAGTAACCATAATAGACAACTTGGACAAAAGAAGAAAATTTTATTTTTCAGTGAATAGTGTCGTATTCGTGAATAGTGCCGCATACGTGATTAGTAACTCCGACACCAAAAGATAGAAATTCCACAAGAAAAATCATCATGCTTCGTGAATAGTAATCGGGAATAATAACTTGTGAATAGTAACTCATGAATAGTAACCCCAACATGAAAAGTTTCAAATTTGATAAAAAATTCAGATCAATATTTTAGCATAATGATATTGAAAGAAAATATCATTTGCGAAGAAAATAACATCCCTTACGAATATTAAATGAAAATAATATTCCTTTCGAATATTGAACGAATATAATATTCCTTACGAATATTAAATGAAAATAATATTTCTTGCGAATATTGAATGAAATAATATTCATATGAATACAGAAAAAATAATATCTCTTCAGAATATGAAATAAATAATACCCCTTACCTCAAAAAGACAGTATTTCTGACTGGAATACTAGATATAGTGCTGAAAGAACTTACACCGTATAGCAACACTCAAAGTATCAAAATACTCACAAGAATACGCTCGTTAATATAGAGAGAGAAAGAGAGAAAGCTTATATTTCTGGTGTGATTTTCAATTCTAACTTAGCCCTTTATTTATAGGAAAATGGTAGCACGCTGAAGTAGACTTGACCTGCTACCTGATGACTTTACCTGCTACTATTGCCACCCACCACATTTGAAATTCAATCTGAGCACATTTCTCACCAACAAAAAGTGGGGCTCACCAATTCTAGAATTTTCCACCAAAATGATAAATTTGGATACTTCAACAATTTCTGAACCAGTCACCTCTTAAAATTCATAACAAATCATACGTTCATTTTTAACGGTTCAAAATTTGTGGACATATACTCAACTTATATATGTATAACATATCCAAAAATCACAACGATCCAACGGTCAGATTAAAAATTATAACTCACGCAATAGAGCTTTAAGAACACCGATTTGATCTTTTAATACCTCCAATCCTACAAAATACTGATAAAACACCTAAACATTTATTCCTTCAATTATAACCATGTAAATAAATCCATCATTTTTATCCACATAAAATAAATATTTTCTTATCATATGAATCAATAATTAATTATTCACAAATAATATTACAGAATCACAATTATAACAACCAGGCCGTTCTCAGGAAAGAGGTGGCTTTCCGATATGGATTTCTCCTTACTGGCGCGCAATTAGGTGACCAAACCTCTCCTTGACAGAACTTTCTAGACATTGTCAATAATGCTATCTAATAATATTATTCAAATAATATGAATTATTGATCTGATAATGGAGATACTGTGCAGTGACAATTATTGAACAACAATAATATAAAATATCAACGCAGCAAATATTAAATCAATAAAATAAAATATTGAACAGGTAACTACTGTGACAATTATTGAGTAGCGCCTTCTTACGTAAGGATCAATAATTCAACAATACTGTGCAATACCGTGTGCTACTGTGCAACCACGCGTAATATTGGATTTTAACCACCAGGTATTCCAACAGTCTTAATGGTAACAACTACGTCGTTATTTATAACAACCCAAACTTTGTCATTTTCTTCATCCGACAGTTATTCGTTATGGGGCCCACAAATGACTGCGCCGTCGTACGAATATTCCTCAACAGAAAGAATATTCTACGACCAAACGAATATTTCCCGACAACAATGAATATTATATAACAACTTGCATACTTTGTAAAATTTATAAATACTACCCACAACTAGAACATTATCTCAAATCCACACTATAATATTCAAAAAAATTATTTCGAGAAAATTAAATATTTATTCATAAAATCTGGGGTCTCACATATTCGATATTAGAAATTAGAATTCGAGAAAATTGCATTCTTTGTACATGAAGGACAATAAAGAAACTTGTCTAACAATAAATAAGTTAGACTAAATCAACAAATATTGGAATTCAAAACTTGTTTGAATAAAGTTTAAGTCATAACTAGCTTGTTCAAAAAACTGATGAGGAATACAATAATTCGATTAATGAAAGATTAAAGTAAGAAACTTGCTCAACGTAAATGTAGGGTTAGAAAACTTGCTTAGTGTAAAAAGAAAGTTTAGAAACTTACCTCGAGCGTAAGCTATAATATTAAATTCACGTTCACCTACACATTGGTTTAGAATCACATTGTCTATTAGATATGCTAACATACCATATACATTTCTAGCTAAGCTTATCATCTTAGCACAAGTCTTATGCTACTATATATATTTCAAAATTCCTAAGTGTTAACATCACAACACCTATCCAACATTCACTGTATAAACTAAGTTATCACATAATGCGTTCATAACCTACTAATCACTTTTACAACTTTGAATTCATAATCCATATAACACAACTATGTTTTAGCCTTGTTGTTACATGTTGGACACATTAACCTATCATTAAGCTAAGTTAAATTGAATGCCCAAAGTCTGCGTAATTAACAAACTTCACTGTCTGTGGCAGGGTACTGGCGCGACCGCGCTAATTTTATACCGGGTGGCAGTGCGCCCGCGCCACATACAGACTCCAGTTTTGCAGAACAGAGCTACGACACTTTTCTTAGGCCAACTAACACGAATTTCACCCATCAAACAGTAATAATAACATGTAAGATAAATATAAAAATATCATAAACATGATTGATAACATTTTCCATCAATTAGAACAATTTAACAACACTTCTAACTATTTTAATTTCTCAAAATTCCTATTTTTATACAAAAACTCCATTTTTAAGTTTCTTCACAAAAATGAACACTGTGACTTCGATTCTTGTCCAAATTACTTCGCTCAAATTACGTTATGCTCGTTTCTTAATGAACTAACATATACAATGCTCAATTTACAATTTCATATACTAATTAGCCACTAACATTGATACTTCCATGAACCTATAAAAATTACATATACTGTCAAAATTTCTACTGTTATCCGAAATTAACATGAATTTCTCGTTTAAGCACAACCTCCAGTCATCATATACTCACATAATCACAAGTAATCCGATTGTATAGCAACAATTCAACAATTTGAAATTCACAGATTATATAAAAGTTTGCCGTAATACTCATAAGCATATATAATATCCAAGTTGTAGAACATACCTTCAATTACCAATACAATCGCTGCCAATTACTGGAATTGCTGTGAAAATTCTTAAGACTCTCTCTCTCAATTCCCTCATAACTTCTCTCTCAATTTTCTCTGAAGCTCTCACAAAACTCAATACTCTCAAACTTGGAAAATAGAATGCGTAATAAGAAAATCAACTGATATTCAAGCGCAAGAATAAAACTGATAACCCTTAATAACACTACTAATTGCACAATCAGTTACTAACTTATATAATATAAATATATTATATTTATTATTTTAATTTATTTTATTTATTTTATTTTATTTCAAAAACTAGAAATCCCAAAAGCCATAAGGCTTGTTAGGTAAAAACCCTTTAAATTTTAAAGAATTAATATATTAAGCCTTGTTTGGCAATAACTAAATTAAACTCTTTTTTAATTTATTTTAATAAACACTTTAGTTTATAATAATAATCACATACTATATTTTAATTAAATATAGCGTTTTAGCAAATATCACAAAATTATAATTTCATGTTATAATTTTATTTGATAATTTAATATACCATCTTAAATTATTAGTCACAATATAACACCACAAGTTATAATACAAATATCTAAATTATAAATTAATTTAATTTAGAAATTTATCTAATAAATTTAGATTTACAAATATTTATTAACGACCATCACGTTAATAATTACTTATTCCATCAATTCAATAATAGACGCATCAAATAAATATTTATATTATTCGATAATTATTTAATATTACAATTTGAAATTTCATATCGTTACATCCTTCCCTCCTTACAAGGATTATGTCCCCAGAATCACAATTCAAACAATTAAATCGTCACATTCTCCCCTACTTACAAAGATTCTATCCCCAGAATCGAAGACACTGACTAAACAAATAACTCATGGTAATTTTTCATCATATCAGCTTCGAGTTCTCACGTAGCCTCTTCGACATTGTGGTTCCTCCATATTACCTTTGTAAGACCCAAACTTTTATGAATAAAGATGAATTTTCTATAAATATAATTTTTGAATATTATGGTGTGGATTTGATATAATGTTATAGTTGTGGGTAATATTTATAAATTTTACAAAGTAAGCAAGCGATTATATAATATTCGATTGGTCGAGGAATATTCGTTTTAACAGTGAATATTTGTACAACAACATAATCATTGGTGGACCCCACAACGGAAGTATTGTCGTAGTTAGAAAATGACATAATTATCTTTTTATAAAAATAACGGCAAAAGTGTTACAATTAAAACTGTTGAACTACCCGGTAGTAAACGTACAGTAATACGCGTGGTTGCATAGTAGCACACGGTATCGATTATTGAGGCTTACATGAGAAGTCACTCAGTTATACTCAATTATTGCTACAGTAATTGCTGCATCATATCTCTCATTTTATTGATTCAATTATTGTCACAGTATCATCTGCATAATATTTATTATTATTAAATCAATAATTGAGATGACAAAGTTATTCATATTATTATTTACAATATTGATAATGTCTAGAAGTTCTGTCAAGGAGAGGTTTGGTCACCTAATTACGCGCCAATAAGGAGAAATCCTTATCGGAAAGCCCCCTCTTTCCTGGGAACGACCTGATTGTTAAATATTGTGAGTTATAATATTAATGATGAATAAGTTCGTGTTGATTAAAGATGAATTTGATATGTCTATTGTGTTGGGATTATTAGTGTTAATAGGAAATCAACATCTATTTCGATAATAATGGATGTCTAGAGATTATATTGACCAATCGGGTAATTAACCGGATAAATGAGAAATTAATTACTATTATTTCACATGCTTATAACTATGTGTATACATGTGTGTACTATTGATTCACATTCTCGTACTATTAGGGGTGGTGGTGCAAGATTGATAATACTTGCATGACTAAGTTAAAAATGGAGGTATAGATAGAGGTACTATACTGTAATTTGTATTTTCACATGTCTAGAACTACTGATTCACAAGATTTACTATTGATTCACATTATTTACTATTAGGGGAGGTGGTGCAAGTTTGATAATACTTGCAGGACTAAATTAAAAATGAAGAAAAAGAGGAAGGTATTATACTATAATATTTTGAGCCCTAAAACGTTCAATTATCAAAACTATATTTTCCTATAAATAGAAGCTCATTCTTCCTTCATTTCTCACCAATTCACTAAAGATATAGAGCAATTATTATAGAGAGAAATTATAGAGAGAACGAAGAAGAGAAATCTGCTACCTCACTATTCCAGTATCTAGTCTTCTTCTAAGCTAAGGGGTATTATTCTTTCGTATTCATTAAGAGAGTTATTTTCTTTCAATACTCTTAAGAGTTGTTATTCCATTCTTTATTATTATGTTGGAATAACCTATCTATGCGAAGTACCTCATACATGGTGAAATTATTATGTTATTCCATTCTTTATTATTCTGTTGGGATAACCTGTCTGTGCAGTCTATCGCATGCTTGGTGAATTATGTTGTTTTTCCAATCTTTATTATTCTGTTGGAATATCCTGTCTATGCGGATTACGCATGACCTGGTTCCGTTCTTTATTATTTTGTTGGAATATCATGTCTGTGCGGATTACGCATTAACAAGTTCCCTTCTTTATTATTCTATTGGAATAACCTGTCTATGTGGACTACCACATGCATGGTGAATGATCCTTCGTATTTATTCCTTATTAAATTTTGAAAATGATCTGTCTACGTGGATTACCTCATAGCGGGCAAAAATCCATTTACAGTTTCATATATTCTATTATACTCAGTTGGTTAAAGTTTTGGCTTCTATACCCATGAAATTAGTAGAATATCCTTAATATTTGCCCTTCATCCAGTATCTTTTCATGGAAATATTCTTCTGAGTATTCTTGAATTTTACTCCACAAAAAAGTATTATGTTGACAATTTGGACGTTATTGATTTCTGGATAAATTAAATTATAAATCTTTAAAAATTTATCTTTGAACTAGATTTATTGAATTCTTATATCATTGTCATCATCCTCATGTTTATAATATGTTGAAAGTCATCTGTGGCCTGTAGTGCATAGATGGACTTGGTATGATTATGACCAGGATTATTTGGTATAATCATAACCGTAATGTTACAAATGATGTGGTAAAAATCCTCATTGGCCATAGTGCATTGATGGACAGTTGTTGGCATGATCATGACCATTGATGAATACACGAATATCCTTGGCCCGTAGTGCATAGATAATTTGTGGTCGTGATACTAATGAATATCTTGGCCGTAGTGCAGTGATGATGTGGTTTATTTATTAAGTTGAGTTTCAGCGATAAAAGTGATGAAAACCCTTTTAAATCATAGAAGATAGTAGATTTTATTCTCTACTTGACTCTTCTAATGGATTGCTTGTTCCGCTGCAGTTAAACTTGATGTTTGTTATATTTTATCAGTTTAACACTGTTGAAGCTAACGATAAATTATTCTGCATTATCTTAGTCACAATATTTCTTACTGGGCTAGTTGAGCTTACCCTTTGTTTCACTGTTCTCTTCAAGAACTGAGAATATAGCTGGGACGAGTTAGGGAACAAATTGACGGTCCAGATGGTTGTTTTAGTAGTCCTCACTATTCCATAAAATAGAGTGATAATAAATGTAATGAGGACTCCATTGAGTGTGGATATTGTCTAGATGACAATATTTGTACTAAAACTCATAGCATATGTTTTGTCGTATTTTACACGACAGATGTATAATTAAGTTTTTATTTGTATTTTCTGTCATGTATTTTGCGACTCAAGATGGGTGATGTATACCTATTTTGGGGGCGTCACAATTGCTATCAAAGCTTAGAGATATTATCCATGGCTAAGATGTGAGAGTAGAACTAGGAGGGGAGAGACGGGGAATTCCTTCGCTAGTATGACCTACCTAAGTTTATGTGGTATTTAATTGGTCGGTCAGAGTATAGAAATAATATGGTGCATGTCAATTAACCCTTGTTTTGTGGCAGTATTTGAAAATGACATCCGAGAATGTTTAGAATAGCAATGGAGCACAGGAGACCGTTGAGTCTCCACAGATCAATAATCAGGATAACGTGCATCAGGAAGGCGACAATCCTCATACAAACAACAACACTGACCAAATGATGAACAATAGAATGTTCATAGGCTTTATGTAATTCATAAAACATCAGGCGATAGCGGCTCCTATCCAAGATGTAGGTGAAAACACTAGAAACTCTCAGACGGTCACCGCTAAACAATTCAAGGAGCTGGGACCACCAGAGTTTATTGGAGAGCCAAAACCACTTAAGGTGGAAGCGTGGATAAAGCAGATCACCAAGATATTTTGTTGCGCCCCCATAATTAGGTATACATCGCCCATCTTGAGTCGTCAGATACATGGTACAGAATTCAAATACAACTTAATAATACAACTATCGTGTACAATACGACAAAACATAAACTGTGAGTTTGAATACAAATATTGTCTACTAGAGAGTATAAAAACTCAAAAGGAATCCTCATTACAATTATTATCACACTATTTCATAGAATAGTGAGGACTACTAATGCAAACATCTAGGATCATCACTCTATTCCCCGACTAATCCCAGCTACGTTTTCATTTTCTGAAGAGAACAATGAAAGAAAGGGTGAGCTCATCTAGCCCAGTAAGAAATATTATGACTAAGATAATGCAGAATAATTTATCAGTTAGCCTTCAACAGTGTTAAACTGATAAAATATAATAACTATCAAATTTAACTGCAGCGGAACAAGTAATCCATTAGAAGAGTTAAGTAGGGAATAAAATCTACTATCTTCTATGATCTAAAAGGTTTTTCATCACTTTTATCGCTGGGACTCAGCTTATTAAATAATCCACATCATCGAATCACCCCTGCACTACAGCCAAGAATATTCTTTAGTATCACGACCACGAATTATCCATGCACTACGACTAAAGATAATCATGTTTTCATCAACGGTCTTGATCATGCCATAAAACAATTCATCTTTGCACTACGGCCAAAGAGAATCCATAGCCATAATCATACCAAAAACTGTCCATCAATGCACTACGGGCCAATGAGAACTTTTTCCACATCATTTGTAACATTACGGTTATGATTATACAGAATAGTCCCTGGTCATAATCATACCAAGTCCATCTATACACTACAGGCCACATATGACTTTCAATATAATGTAAACATTAGGATGATGACAATGATATAAGAATTCAATAAAACAAGTTCAAGAATTAATTTATCCAGGAACTAATAACGTCCACATTGTCAACATGATACTTTTTTATAGAGTAAAATTCAAGAATGCTCAAAAGAATATTTCCATTAAAAGATACTGGATGAAGCGCAAATATCAAGGATATTCCAGTAATTTCATGGAGTATAGAAGTCAAAGTTTAAACCAACTAAGTATAGTAAAGAATGGAACAACAAAAGAAATCACCATGAATGCGATAGACCGCACAGGCAGGTTATTCTAATAAAATAATAAATAACGGAACCAGGTCCTGCGTAAAATGCACAGACATGATATTCCAACAGAATAATAAAGAATGGAACCAAGTCCAACATAAACGCATAGACATGATATTCCGACAAAATAATAAATAATGGAACCAGGTCCGGCGTAAACGCACATACAGGATATTCCGACAGAATAATAAATAATGGAACCAGGTCCGGCGTAAACGCACAGACATGATATTCCGATAGAATAATAAATAATGAAATAACAGAAGAATTTCACAAAGTATAGGGTAGCCCGCGTATACAGGTTATTCCAACAGAATAATAAATAATGGAATAACATAAGTTCTCTTCATGAATACAAAAGAAATAATACCCCTTACCGTAAAAGAAACTTAATATAAGAATAGGAAAGTAGCAGAATACTTTTCTATAGTTTCTCTATAACTTTTCTCTCTAGAGTTTCAGTGAATTCGTAAGAAATAATGAAGGAATGAGCTTCTCTTTATAGAAGAATAGACTGCATAGTAACTAACTTATGAACGGTCCAGATTGATTTACTTTAAACGGACGATCCAGATTGGTTTACTATTAAAACTTAAAGCAACGGTCCATACTGATTTACTATTAAAGCTTTAAACCAGCGATCCATATTGATTCACTATTATAACTTTCCACCAGCGATCCATATTGATTTATTATTATAACTTCAACCAACGGTCTGAAAAATTAGCACATCTCCTCATGGAATAATATTGTACCCAAAAATAATTTAGACCGAAAAGAAATATATTTTACGGGTGATCAATAGTACCCTGTGAATAGTAACTCATAAATAGTAACTCGTGAATAGTAACTCATGAATAGTACTCTGACACGAAAAGTGTCACGAATACCCGATTGAAAAATACTGAGTGACTTCTCACATAAGCATCAGTAATCAAAACCGTGTACTACTATGCAACCACGCGTATTACGGTAATTTTAACATCGGGTGTTTTAACAGTTCACGGTAAAACTTCTGCCGTTATTTTCATAAAGTATTTTTGTAGTTTTCTCAATCCGATAATAATTCCGTTGCGGGGTCCACCAATGATTGTACAGTCGTACGGATATTCCCCAACAAAAAGAATATTCCCCGACCAATCGAATATTATATAACCACTTGCTTACTTTGCAAAATTTATAAATATTACCCACAATTATAACATTACATCAAATCAACACCATAATATTAAAAAAAATTATTTCGTGAAAATTAAATCTTTATTCATAAAATATGGGGTCTCACAATGACTCCTTATGAAATTTTGCCCTCGAAATTTACATACGTACCTGGTATGCCAAACAGGTGAGGATACCTTGACTTCACTTCAAATTATAACTCTTGAGGTATAACCTTTGAGCGTCGAATATAATCCTTCTTATCTAAGATGTTAATACGTATCTTCTCATATGTTAAATCTTCTGCTATCTCGTCCGGTTCTAAATTAATAATGTGGTTCGAGTCGTCCACATATTTACGTAACATTGATACGTTAAAAATGTTATGAACACGCGACATACTTGGCAGGTAAAATGAGTCTATAAGCCACAGTTCCTACTTGATCGAGGATTTAAAATGGGTTAATTAAATCGAGGGTTGAGATTTCCTCTCTTCATCGATTCTTGCTTCTAGAATAACGCCCTCTTGAACCTTCTTCTTCACATTAATCTGCTCTGAGTATGTAGTTTGAGCAGCTTTAACTTTATCGATTAAAGTCTATTCTAATCGTATATTCGTTATCTTCACATGGATCCCTAGAGTCTTTAACTCTATCTCCATCATTTGTAAGTTATACGAAATGGGTCTTTATGTTAACAACATCACACTCGTAAACGCATACGATCTTCTACTCAACGTGTCAGCTACCACGTTCATTTTTCCCATGATGATATTGAATGGTAAGATCGTAATCTTCAACATCTCGAGCCAACATCTTTGGCACATTACACGTTTGTTTTAAGTGAAGAAAATATTTGAGGGTTTTAGAAATGAGTTTTGTACTGGGGTCAATACAAAATTCGATTTCACGCTCTAGGGGTAGGCTAAGAAGTCATCAAGAATACGTCGGGAAATTTATTAACAATAGAAATATCATTCAAAACTGTGACTCTCATCCAAGACTTGGATAGCACGTCACGTTGATACCTATCAACTTGTCATCGTCATTCACGACGTCACCTACAGAAAGTCTGGCTTCGGTGCATTCCACACAAGGAAGTCATCAGCGAAAGGCTCAGGGCTCTTTACTTATGACTTGATATGACAATGATTGAATTTAGTGGTTTGGTTGCTTGAATTCGCAAAACAGGTTGGTTAGGAGTATGAAAGCTAACAACCTTACGAAAAGCATGATGAGTAGTTAACCAATCGTTTCCAAAAATCACATCAAAGGTAAGTATTTTCAAAGAGATAAGATAGACAGGTAATGTGCAGTTACCTATTTGAATCAAACAAGACTTATAAACTGTGGATGTAATGAAGGTTTCTCCCAACAGAGTTTATACCATTAAGTCAAAGTCTAATTTCTCTGAAGTCAAATTTAAATGTTGAACGCAAGCAAGAGAGATAAAAGAATGGGTAGAACCGGTATCTAACACGGTATAGACTTCGCAAGAGTTTATGACTAACATACCCGTGATAATTTTACTCAGGTTCCTCGTCACGAAAAAAAAACGCTCTCTCTTAAACTACTGGTTTTGCCTTGTCTGGGACATCCTTTGGTGCCTCCATCCTAGCTGAACTTCTCTTCGGTGAACGAAAAAATCGGGCTAAGTGACCTTCTCTTCCACAATTATAGCATGCTTTGGACGGCATCGCGCAATTTGGACTGATGTGTCCCTCCCCTCCGCATTTGAAGCATATGATAGGTGGTCGTTCTCCTTACTTAACAACAGGTGCTGGTGCTGACGTCTTTCCTTCATTGTTGAATCTCCTCTTCTTGAAATGTCCATTCTTATTTTTTTGACCATGATTACCACCGAAGTGGTTACCATTTAAGGCATGTTGATTCCCTCTATGCATATTGTCACAGCTTTGATGACTGTTATCACCAATATTATCATTTTTCTGGCTGCTCTCTTTTGGTTGCGTTGACTCGTTATCGCGCTCCACTAACTGAGCCCTATTTACAACATCTGAATACTAACACAGTTTATGAGAAATAAGATATTGACGTATCTCTGGCTTCAAACCTCTTAAAAACATCCGCGTCATTCTCTCTTCATTATCAACCAAGTGGGACGCAAATAGGGACAACTCGGCAAACTTGGCTTCGTACTGCGACACGGTCATGTTGTTTTGCTCCAACTTGATAAATTCCACCTCCTTCATGTGACAAATGCTTTTGGAAAAGTACTTGTCATTGAACAACTCTTGGAACTACTCCCAAGACATCTTGAGTGCGTCAGGCTGGGTACGTTTTACAGATTTCCACCAGTGATCTGCCTCTTCACAGCAACATAAAGGTGGCAAAGGGAATCTTTTTCTCCTCAGAGCATCCCAAGACATCAAATATCTTGGTGATCTACTTTAACCACGTCTCTGCCTTAAGTGGTTCTGGCTTTCCTAAAAACTCCGGTGGTCCCAGCTCCTTGAATTACTCCTGCATTATGAACAGGAGCCGCCTTCGCCTGATATTACATGAATTCTAAAAAGCTCCTCAACGTACCGTCATTCATCAATTTATCATTGTTATTGTTACAAGAGGATTATCGCCATCCTGTTGCACAATGTCCTGATTATTGATCTGTGGAGAATCAACGGTCTCTTGTGCTCCATTACTATTCTCAACATTCTCGGATGTCATTTTTAGATACTGCAACAAAACCAGGGTTAATTAATATATCACATATTATCTCTATACTCTGACCGACCAATTAAATAACAAGTAAACTTTGGTAGGTCATATTAGCGAATGAATTCCTCATCTCTACCCTCCTAGTTCTTATCTCACATCTCAGCCAGGGATCATATCCCTAAGCTTTGATACCAACTGTGACGCCCCCAGAATTAGGTATACATCACCCATCTTGAGTCGCCAAATACATGATAGAGAATTCAAATACAACTTAATAATACAATTGTCGTGTACAATACGATAAAACATAAACTGTGAGTTTGAATACAAATATTGTCTACTAGAGAGTATAAAAACTCAAAAGGAGTCCTCATTACAATTATTATCACACTATTTCATAGAATAGTGAGGACTACTAATGCAAACATCTAGGATCATCACTATGTTCCCCGACTAATCCCAGCTACGTTCTCATTTCCTGAAGAAAACAATGAAAGAAAGGGTGAGCTCAACTAGCCCAGTAAGAAATATTATGACTAAGATAATGCAGAATAATTTATCGTTAGCCTTCAACAGTGTTAAACTGATAAAATATAATAACTATCAAATTTAACTGCAGCGGAACAAGCAATCCATTAGAAGAGTCAAGTAGGGAATAAAATCTACTATCTTCTATGATTTAAAAGGTTTTTCATCACTTTTATTGCTGGGACTCAGCTTAATAAATAATCCACATAATTGAATCACCCCTGCACTACGACCAAGGATATTCTTTAGTATCACGACCACGAATTATCCATGCACTACGACTAAAGATAATCATATTTTCATCAACGGTCCTGATCATGCCATAAAACAATTCATCTTTGCACTACGGCCAAAGAGAATCCCTAGCCATAATCATACCAAAAACTGTCCATCAATGCACTACGGGACCAATGAAGACTTTTTCCACATCATTTATAACATTACGGTTATGATTATATCGAATAATCCCTGGTCATAATCATATCAAGTCCATCTATGCACTACAGGCCACATATGACTTCTAACATAATATAAACATGAGGATGATGACAATGATATAAGGATTCAATAAAACAAGTTCAAGAATTAATTTATCCAGGAACTAATAACGTCCACATTGTCAACATGATACTTCTTTGTAGAGTAAAATTCAAGAATGCTCAAAAAAATATTTACATTAAAAGATACTGGATGAAGCGCAAATATCAAGGATATTCAACTAATTTCATGTAGTATAGAAGTCAAAGTTTTAACCAACTGAGTATAATAAAGAATGGAATACCAAAAGAAATCACCATGCATGCGATAGACCGCACAGGCAGGTTATTCCAACAGAATAATAAATAACGGAACCAGGTCCGGCGTAAAATGCACAGACAGGATATTCTGACAGAATAATAAATAATGGAACCAGGTCCGGCGTAAACGCACAGACATGTTATTCCGATAGAATAATAAATAATGGAACCAGGTCCGACGTAAATGCACAGACAGGATATTCCAAAAGAATAATAAATAATGAAATAACGGAAGAATTTCACCAAGTATAGGGTAGCCCGCTTATACAGGTTACTCCAACAGAATAATAAATAATGGAATAATAGAAGTTCTCTTCATGAATACAAAAGAAATAATACCCCTTACCGTAAAAGAAACTTAATATAAGAGTAGGGAAGTAGCAGAATACTTTTCTATAGTTTCTCTATAACTTTTCTCTCTAGAGTTTCAGTGAATTCGTAAGAAATAATGAAGGAATGAGCTTCTCTTTATAGAAGAATAGACTGCATAGTAACTAACTTATGAACGGTCCAGATTGATTTACTTTAAACGGACGATCCAGATTGGTTTACTATTAAAACTTAAAGCAACAGTCCATACTGATTTACTATTAAAATTTTAAACCAGCGATCCATATTGATTCACTATTATAACTTTCCACCAATGGTCCATATTGATTTACTATTATAACTTCAACCAACGGTCTGAAAAATTAGCACATCTCCTCATGGAATAATATTGTACCCAAAAATGATTTGGACCGAAAAGAAATATATTTTACGGGTGATCAATAGTACCCCATGAATAGTTACTCATGAATAGTAACTTATGAATATTCTCGTGAATAGTACCTCGTGAATAGTAACTCATGAATAGTAACTCGTGAATAGTAACTCGTGAATAATAACTCATGGATAGTACTCCAACCCGAAAAGTGTCCCGAATACCCGATTGAACAATACTGAGTGACTTCTCACATAAGCATCAATAATCAATACCGTGTACTACTATGCAACCACGCGTATTACTGTACTTTTAACACCGGGTGTTTCAACAGTTAACGGTAAAACTTCCGCCGTTATTTTTATAAAGTATTTTTTTTCGTTTTCTCTTCGACATACCAGGTACGTACCCTAATTTCGAGGGCAAAATTTCATAAGAAGGAGAGGTTGTAAGACCCCAACTTTTATGAATAAAGATAAATTTTCTATAAATATCATTTTTGAATATTATGGTGTGGATTTGATATAATGTTATAGTTGTGGGTAATATTTTCAATTTTTGCAAAGTAAGCAAGTGGTTATATAATATTTGATTGGTCGGGGAATACTCATTTTAATAGTGAATATTCGTACGACGACACAATCATTGGTGGACCCCACAACGGAAGTATTGTCGTAGTTAAAAATCGACAGAATTATCTTTTTATAAAAATAACAGTGAAAGTGTTACAGTTAAAACTGTTGAACTACCCGATAGTAAAAGTATAGTAATACGTGTGGTTGCATAGTAGTACATGGTATCGATTATTGATGTTTACATGAGAAGTCACTAAGTTATACTCAATTATTTCTACAGTAATTGCTGCATCATATCTCTCATATTATTGATTTAATTATTGTCTCAGTATCATCTGCATAATATTTATTATTATTAAATCAATAATTGAGACGACAAAGTTATTTATATTATTATTTACAATATTGACAATGTCTAGAAGTTTTGTCAAGGAGAGATTTGGTCACCTAATTGCGCGCTAAAAAGGAGAAATTCTTATCGAAAAGCCCCCTCTTTCCTGGGAATGACCAGGTTGTTAAATATTGTGAGTTATAATATTAATGATGAATAAGTTCGTGTTGATTAAAGATGAATTTGATATTTTTATTGTGTTGGGATTATTAGTGTTAATGGAAATCGACATCTATTTCGATAATAATGGATGTCTGGAGGTTATATTGACCAATCGGGTAATTAACCGAATAAATGAGCAATTAATTGCTATTATTTCACATGATTATAACTATGTGTTCAAATGTGTAATATTGATTCACATTCTTGTACTATTAGGTGTGGTAGTGCAAGATTTATAATACTTTCATGACTAAGTTAAAAATGGAGGTATAGATGGAGGTACTATACTGTAATTCGTATTTTCACATGTCTAGAACTATTGATTCACATGATTTACTATTGATTCACATTATTTACTATTAGGGGAGGTGGTGCAAGTTTGATAATACTTGCAAGACTAAATTAAAAATAAAGAAAAAGTTGAAGGTATTATACTGTAATATTTCTAGCCCCAAAACGTGCAATTATCGAAACTATATTTTTCTATAAATAGAAGCTCATTCTTCCTTCATTTGTGACGAACGAGATTTTGTAAATTTATTTTAGTATTTATTGAATTAAATAAATATTTTTTGATGATTTAATTATTGAATTAAATAATTAATTGATGCAATTGTGGTAGATTAATTTAATTATGTGTTACATTTATTAAATTAAAGTAGAGAATATTTATTATTCAAGTATGTATTTATGTGAGATTATTCAATTAAATGAAATATTTAATTAAGCATGATGTTATTTTAATTAATTTAATTATTAATTAGAGAGTTAATAATTTGACGTTATTTATTAATGAGAAATTTAATTATGTGACTATGTGAATTTATGAGAAATTATTATATTTTATTTAAAGTAAATTAAATAAAATATTAGATTTATTTTATAAGGAGTGTGACATTTTTAAGCTATATGATAAAGCTTTATTAAAATTAAATGGTTTTGTAATATATTAAACCAGCCAAACATGGCCTTAGGGGAAGTTATGGGCAGTTAACCCATGATGGGTAACTGACCATAGTGTGCGTCAGTGCCTTATTATATTATACGTATCCTTTTTCTTTCTTATTTTTCTAAGTCTAAAAATAGAGAAGGAGAGTATTTGAGAGTCAGAGAGAATTCAGAGAAATTTTGGGAGGAAAACTCTGTGATTGAAGTAGTATCTGAAAAAGGAATTGTTATCCTTACTCACCCTTCTAAATTATACTCTGGGTAATTTCTCCAAACCCAATTTCTATTTACGTCATTTAGTTTTCTATAAAAATGGCTTTCAAGTTTTCTGTAAATCTCTGTATTTGTGAAATGATATGATTATAAGTTTATATATGTGTTAAATGTTATCAAATTGTATTTGATTATATATATTATGTAAATCATATCATCAAATTTATGAAAACATGTCGTATATGATTTCTGCAAAAATTTCAGAGTTTGGGTAATGGCCATATGGCCTTATACGTGATATTTCATGTGTTGATCGTATATTATCCCTAAATTTTATACTCGTATGTTGTTATGCATGTTGATACAAAGAGACCAAAGTTTAAACAAACGGATTCGGTGTTATAACGAATCAGTAGTGACAATTTTCATGTTTTATTTTTAAAACCTTAAGAACATCAAAGTTAGTGAAATTATAGATTTTAACTCTGTGATTATGTGTTTTAATGGGTTAAAATCACTTTGCAGATGTTGGGTAATGATTATGTATAAATCATAGCATGTGGGTATGTAAGACCCCAGTTTTTATAAATAAAGATGAATTTTCATAATTATTATTTTTGAATATTATGGAATAAATTTGATAAAATATATAGTTGTGGGTAATATTTATAAATTTCGCAAAGTACGCAAGTTGTTATAAAATATTCGGTTGGTCGGGGAATATTCTTTTTGTCGGGGAATATTCGTACGACGGCACAATCATTGGTGGACCCCACAACGGAAGTATTGTCGTAGTTAGAAAACGACAAAATTATCTTTCTATAAAATAACGGCGGAGGTGTTACCGTTAAAACTGTTGAACTACTCGGTAGTAAAAGTACAGTAATACGCGTTGTTGCATAGTAGCACACGGTATTAATTATTGATTCTTACGTGAGATGTCACTCAGCTATACTCAATTATTGCTACAGTAATTGCTGCATCATATCTCTTATATTATTGATTCAATTATTGTCACAGTATCATCTGTATAATATGTTATATTATTTAAACAATAATTGAGACGACAAGTTATAAATGATTAATAATTGTTGAAAGATTAAATATGTGTTGATTAAAAAAATAAAATGATTTCTGATAATTTTTATTCAATCCTTGATGTATATAAAGAGTCTATTATTAGACGTTTGTGGTAAGTTTAATTATGGGGGGCCATATGTCATCATCAGTCTTTTTCGTAAATAGTAATTACCTTAGTAAATAATAATTACCTTAGTAAATAATAATTACCTTAGTAAAAAAATAATTACCTTAGTAAATAATAATTACCTTCGTAAATAGTAATTACCTTCGTAAATAATAATTACCTTCGTAAATAGTAATTACCTTCGTAAATAGTAATTACCTTCGTAAATAGTAAATACTTTCGTAAATAGTAATAAATCTTCTATAAATAGAGGCCTAGGGCTTCATTATTTTTCACGAATTCGCTCAAGCTATAGAGAGAGAAAGTATAGAGAGAATAAGAGAGAAAGAAGAAGAGTATTCGGTTACTACACTACTGCAGTATTCCGTCTCCTAAATAAAGTAAGGGGTGTTATTCTTTCTTCTTGAAGAGAACTTATGTTCATTCTTTGTTATTCTGTTGGAATAACCTGTAAAAGTTGCATACCCTATACATGACCTGTATACGCGGTGTACCCTATACTTGGTGAAATCCTTATGTTATTCTATTCATTATTAATCTGTTGGAATAACCGGTATACGCGGAATACCCTATACTTGGTGACATCCATTTCCTATTCTGTCTTTATATTTCTGTCGGAATATCCTGTCTGTGCTATACGCCGGACCTGGTTCCATCTTTATTATTATTCTGTTGGAACATCCTATCTGTGTGTTTTACACCGGATCTGGTTCCGTCTTTATTATTATTCTGTTGGAATATCCTGTCTGTGCGTTTTACGCCGGACCTGGTTCCATTATTTATTATTCTGTTGGAACATCCTGTCGGTGTGAATTTCACCTGACCTGGTTCCGTTATTATTATTCTGCTGGAATAACCTGTCTGTGCGGTCTATCGCATGCATGGTGATTTCTTTTGTTATTCCATTCTTTATTATACTCAGTTGGATTAAACTTTGACTTCTATACTCCATGAAATTAGTGGAATATCCTTGATATTTGCGCTTCATCTAGTATCTTCTCATGGAAATCTTCTTCTGATCATTCTTGAATTTTACACCACAAAACAGTATCGTGTTGACAATTTGGACGTTAATAATTTCTGGATAAAATAATTCTTGAACTTGTTTTATTGAATGATTATATCATTGTCATCATCCTCATGTTTATATTTTGTTGAAAGTCATCTGTGGCCTGTAGTGCATAGATGGACTTGGTATGATTATGACCAGGGATTATTCGGTGTAATCATGACCGTAATATTACAAATGATGTAAAAATTAAAAATCCTCATTGGCCCGTAGTGCATTGATGGACAGTTGTTGGCATGATCATGACCATTAATGAATACACAAATATTCTTGGCCGTAGTGCATGAATAATTGTGGTCGTGATACTAAAGAATATCCTTGGCCGTAGTGCGGGGGTGATTCGATGACGTGGAATATTTATTAAGCTGAGTCTCAGCTATAACGATGATGAAAAACCTTTTAAATCATAAAAGATAGTAGATTTTATTTTCTACTTGACTCTTTTAATGGATTGCTGGTTCCGCTGTAGTTAAACCTGATGTTTATTGTATTTTATCAGTTTAACACTGTTGAAGGCTAATGATAATTTATTCTGCATTATCTTAGTCATAATATTTCTTACTGGGCTAGTTGAGCTCACCCTTTCTTTCACTGTTCTCTTCAAGAAATGAGAATATAGCTGGGACGAGTCGGGAAATGGAGTGATGGACCAGAGAATAGTATTAGTAGTCCTCACTATTCTGTTAAATAGTGTGACAATAATTGTATTGAGGACACCTTTTGAGTTTGTATGATCTCTAGTAGACAATAATTGTATTCAAACTCACAGTTATGTTTTGTCGTATTGTACACGACAGTTGTATTAGTAAGTTGTATTTGAATTCTGTACCATGTATCTGGCGACTCAAGATGGGTGATGTATACCTAATTTTGGGGGCGTCACAGTTGGTATCAGAGCTTAGGGATATGATCCCTGGCTAAGATGTGAGAATAGTACTAGGAGGGGAGAGACGGGGAATTCCTTCGCTAGTATGACCTACCTAAGTTTATGTGCTATTTTATTGGTTGGTCAGAATATAGGGATAATATGTTACATATTAATTAACCATTTGTTTTGTGGCAGTATCTGAAAATGACATCTGAAAATGTTGAGAATAGCAATGGAGCACAGGCGATTGTTGATTCACCACATATCAATAATCAGGATAATGTGCATCAGGAAGGCGAAAATCCTCATGCAAACAACAACACTGACCAAATGACGAATGATCAAATGTTCAGAGGTTTTATGCAATTTATGCAACAGCAGGCGAGAGCAACTCCTGTCCAAAACGTAGATGGAAACGCGGGAAACTCTCGGGCGGTCACCGCTAAACAATTCAAGGAGCTGGGACCACCGGAGTTTAAGGGAGAGCCAAAACCGCTTATGGCGGAAACATGGATAAAGCAGATGACAAAGATATTTGATGTCTTGGGATGCTCCGAGGAGCAAAAGGTTCCCTTTGCCGCCTTTATGTTGCGCGGAGAGGCAGATTACTGGTGGGAGTCGGTAAAACGTACTCAACCTGCTGTACTGAAGATATCTTGGGAGAAGTTCCAGGAGCTGTTCAATGACAAATACTTTCCCGAAAGTATTCGCCACATGAAGGAGGTGGAGTTTATTAAGTTGGAACAAAATAATATGACCGTGTCGCAATACGAGGCAAAATTTGCAGAGTTATCACGGTTTGCGTCCCACTTAGTGGATAATGAAGAGAGAATGGCGCGAATGTTTTTAAGAGGTTTGAAGCCGGAGATACGTCAACATCTTATTTCTCATAAACTGTGTTTGTATTCTGATGTTGTAAATAGGGCTCAGTTAGTGGAGCGCGATAACGAGTCAACTCAACTAAAAGAGAGCAGCCGGAAAAATTATAATACCAGCGAGAGTGGTCATCGAAGCGGTGACAACAAGCGTGGAGGGAATCAGCAAGCCAGAAATGGTAACCACTTCGGTGGTAATCAGGGCCAAAACAATAAGAATGGGCATTTCAAGAAGAGGAGATTCAACAATGATGGAAAGACGTCAGCACCAGCACCCGTTGTTAAGGAAGGAGAAAGACCACCTATCGTATGCTTCAAATGTGGAGGGGAGGGACACATCAGTCCAAATTGCGCGATGCCGTCCAAAGCATGTTATAATTGTGGAAGAGAAGGTCACTTAGCCCGATTTTGTCGTTTACCAAAGACAAATTCAGCTAGGGTGGAGGCACCAAAGGCCGTCCCAGAAAGGTCAAAGCCGGTAGTGCAAGGGAGAGCGTTTGTTGTGACCTCCCAGAAAGCAAGGAACCCGAATGAGGTCATCACGGGTAAGCTTATCATAAACTCTAACGAAGTCTATACTTTATTTAATACCGGTTCTACCCATTCTTTTATTTCTCCTACTTGCGCTCATCGATTAAATTTGACTCCGGAGAAATTAGACTTTGACTTATCTGTGGAAACTCCGTTGGGAGAAACCTTCATTACATCCACTGTTTATAAGTCTTGTTTGGTTCAAATCGGTACCCTCACATTACCTGTAGATCTTATTTCATTGAAAATACCTGCATTTGACGTGATTCTAGGGATTGATTGATTAACTACTCATCATGCAAAAATTGATTGTTTCCATAAGGTTGTTAGCTTTCATATTCCTAATCAACCTATTATGCGAATTCAAGCGACCAAACCATTAAAATCAATCACGGTCATCTCAAGCCATAAAGCTATTCGTTTATTGAAAAACGGATGTCAAGCTTTCTTAGCTCATGTCACAGATTTAAACAAAAATACGTCAGTTTTGAACGATATTTCTATTGTTAATGAATTTCCTGACGTATTCCCCGAAGAACTTCCTGGCCTACCCCCAGAGCGTGAGATTGAATTTTGTATCGACCTTGAACCCGGTACAAAACCCATTTCTAAAGCCCCATATCGAATGGCTCCTATTGAACTTCAGGAGTTAAAAACCCAACTGCAGGAATTGCTAGACATTGGCTTTATTCGTCCTAGTACTTCTCCTTGGGGTGCTCCTGTTCTATTCGTGAAGAAGAAAGATGGGAGTATGCGACTTTGTATTGATTATCGGGAGTTGAATCATGTCACCATCAAAAATAGGTATCCATTGCCACGAATTGATGATCTATTTGACCAGTTGCAAGGAGCCAAATTCTTTTCAAAGATCGATCTTCGTTCCGGGTATCACCAACTGAAGATTAGAACTGAAGACATTCCAAAGACGGCTTTCAGAACTCGGTACGGGCATTATGAATTCCTAGTCATGTCCTTTGGATTGACTAATGCTCATGCTGCCTTCATGGATATGATGAACCGAGTATTCAAGGAATATTTGGATCACTTTGTGGTCGTCTTTATTGATGACATCCTTATTTATTCCAAAAGCCGTGAAGATCATGAGCAACACTTGAGGCTGACACTCCAAAAGCTTCGTGAATATAAGCTTTATGCCAAGTTGAAGAAATGCGAGTTCTGGCTTGAGGAAGTAGCATTCCTTGGGCACGTGGTATCAAGTCATGGAATATCTGTTGACCCAGCAAAGATTGAAGCTATTCAAAGCTGGGAGGAACCTAAATCAGTGACCGAAGTACGTAGCTTTCTCGGTTTAGCTGGTTATTATCGGAGATTCGTGGAAGGATTTTCTCGAATCGCTACTCCATTGACTCAGCTGACTCGGAAAGATACAAAGTTCGATTGGAGCGAAGAATGTGAGAAGAGTTTTCAAGAACTCAAGAGGAGACTCATTTCAGCACCTGTTCTGACAATACCATCTGGCACGGAGGGATTTGTCATCTACAGTGATGCTTCGGGCAAAGGGCTGGGATGTGTTCTCATGCAACATGGAAAAGTCATAGCCTATGCCTCGCGACAACTCAAAGAATATGAGAGGAATTATCCTACTCATGATCTAGAGTTGGCAGCTGTTGTCTTTGCACTTAAAATTTGGAGGCATTACTTGTATGGGGAGAAAGTGGAGATCTTTACGGATCATAAAAGCCTCAAATATTTCTTCACTCAAAAGGAACTCAATATGCGACAACGACGTTGGCTTGAACTGTTGAAAGATTATGATCATACCATCCAATACCATCCTGGAAAAGCAAACGTGGTAGCTGACGCATTGAGTAGAAGATCACATGCAAGTACGAGTGCGATATTGTCAACGCAAGGGCCCATTTTGTGTGACTTGCAAAGGATGGGGATAGAGTTAAAGACTCCAGGGACGCATGTGACGATGGCGAATATACGAGTAGAACCGACTTTAATCGATAAAGTTAAAGCTGCTCAAGCTACAGACCTGGAGCTGATGCGTATGAGGAAGAAAGTGCAAGAAGGTGCTATGCCGGAAGCAAGAATCGATGAAGAAGGAATACTTCGAGTCAACTCCAGACTTTGTGTTCCTAACGACCCTGATTTAAAGTATAAAATCATGATGGAGGCGCACAATACACCGTTTGCAATCCATCCTGGAAGTACCAAAATGTATCATGATATTCGTCATACATTTTGGTGGAGCAATATGAAGAGAGAGATAGCGTTGTTTATCTCAAGGTGTCTAACTTGTCAACGAAGTTAAAGTGGAGCATCAAGTACCAAAAGGTCCATTGCAACCACTTGAAATTCCAGAATGGAAGTGGGAGCACATTACCATGGATTTCGTTACCGGTCTTCCTAAGGTTTCTCAAGGCATAGATGCGATTTGGGTTATTGTTGATAGATTGACCAAGTCTGCTCATTTCTTACCGATACGAGAAACTTATACACTTGAACGTCTGGCTCGTATGTACATAAACGAGATTGTAAGACTGCATGGTATGCCGGTATCCATAGTTTCTGATCGAGACCCAAGGTTTACTTCACGATTTTGGGTTAGTTTGCAAAAAGCTATGGGCACAGACTTACGATTTAGCTCGGCATATCATCCTCAGACGGACGGACAGTCGGAGAGGACTATTCAAACTCTCGAAGATCTATTAAGACTCTATGTCCTTGATTTCAAGGGAAGTTGGGACAAGTTCTTACCATTGGTGGAGTTTTCCTACATACAACAGTTATCAAGCAAGTATTGGCATGGCTCCATTCGAAGCGTTGTATGGAAGAAAGTGTCGTTCTCCCGTATGCTGGGATGAGGTGGGTGAAGCAACGTTGTTGGGACCGGAGTTGGTACGTATGACTACAGAAAAGATTCAAACGATCCGACAACGTATAAAAACCTCACAAAGTCGACAAAAGAGTTATGTTGATCTTCATCGAAAGGACGTGGAATTCAATATAGGAGATCATGTGTTGTTACGTGTTACTCCATGGAAAGGAGTTACAAGATTTGGAAAGAGAGGAAAACTTAATCCTCGATTTATCGGTCCATTTTTAATCCTCGATCGAATAGGAACTGTGGCCTATAGACTCGCTTTACCGCCAAGTATGTCTCGTGTTCATAACGTTTTTCACATATCCATGTTACGAAAATATGTGAAAGACCCGAACCACATTATTGAGTTAGAACCGGACGAAATAGCGGAAGATTTGACGTATGAAGAGATTCCTGTTCAAATCTTGGATAAGAAGGAACATATTCTACGCTCCAAGGTTATACCTCAAGTCAAAGTTTTATGGAGAAACCACGATGTTGAGGAAATGACTTGGGAGTTAGAATCTGAAATGAAATCAAGGTATCCTTACCTCTTTGACATACCAGGTACGTACCCTAATTTCGAGGGCGAAATTTCATAAGAAGGGGAGGTTGTAAGACCCCAGTTTTTATAAATAAAGATGAATTTTCATAATTATTATTTTTGAATATTATGGAATAAATTTGATAAAATATATAGTTGTGGGTAATATTTATAAATTTCGCAAAGTACGCAAGTTGTTATAAAATATTCGGTTGGTCGGGGAATATTCTTTTTGTCGGGGAATATTCGTACGACGGCACAATCATTGGTGGACCCCACAACGGAAGTATTGTCGTAGTTAGAAAACGACAAAATTATCTTTCTATAAAATAACGGCGGAGGTGTTACCGTTAAAACTGTTGAACTACTCGGTAGTAAAAGTACAGTAATACGCGTTGTTGCATAGTAGCACACGGTATTAATTATTGATGCTTACGTGAGAAGTCACTCAGCTATACTCAATTATTGCTACAGTAATTGCTGCATCATATCTCTTATATTATTGATTCAATTATTGTCACAGTATCATCTGTATAATATGTTATATTATTTAAACAATAATTGAGACGACAAGTTATAAATGATTAATAATTGTTGAAAGATTAAATATGTGTTGATTAAAAAAATAAAATGATTTCTGATAATTTTTATTCAATCCTTGATGTATATAAAGAGTCTATTATTAGACGTTTGTGGTAAGTTTAATTATGGGGGGCCATATGTCATCATCAGTCTTTTTCGTAAATAGTAATTACCTTAGTAAATAATAATTACCTTAGTAAATAATAATTACCTTAGTAAAAAAATAATTACCTTAGTAAATAATAATTACATTCGTAAATAGTAATTACCTTCGTAAATAATAATTACCTTCGTAAATAGTAATTACCTTCGTAAATAGTAATTACCTTCGTAAATAGTAATTACCTTCGTAAATAGTAAATACTTTCGTAAATAGTAATAAATCTTCTATAAATAGAGGCCTAGGGCTTCATTATTTTTCACGAATTCGCTCAAGCTATAGAGAGAGAAAGTATAGAGAGAATAAGAGAGAAAGAAGAAGAGTATTCGGTTACTACACTACTGCAGTATTCCGTCTCCTAAATAAAGTAAGGGGTGTTATTCTTTCTTCTTGAAGAGAACTTATGTTCATTCTTTGTTATTCTGTTGGAATAACCTGTAAAAGTGGCATACCGTATACATGACCTGTATACGCGGTGTACCCTATACTTGGTGAAATCCTTATGTTATTCTATTCATTATTAATCTGTTGGAATAACCGGTATACGCGGAATACCCTATACTTGGTGACATCCATTTCCTATTCTGTCTTTATATTTCTGTCGGAATATCATGTCTGTGCTATACGCCGGACCTGGTTCCATCTTTATTATTATTCTGTTGGAACATCCTATCTGTGTGTTTTACACCGGATCTGGTTCCGTCTTTATTATTATTCTGTTGGAATATCCTGTTTGTGCGTTTTACGCCGGACCTGGTTCCATTATTTATTATTCTGCTGGAACATCCTGTCGGTGTGAATTTCACCTGACCTGGTTCCGTTATTATTATTCTGCTGGAATAACCTGTCTGTGCGGTCTATCGCATGCATGGTGATTTCTTTTGTTATTCCATTCTTTATTATACTCAGTTGGATTAAACTTTGACTTCTATACTCCATGAAATTAGTGGAATATCCTTGATATTTGCGCTTCATCCAGTATCTTCTCATGGAAATCTTCTTCTGATCATTCTTGAATTTTACACCACAAAACAGTATCGTGTTGACAATTTGGACGTTAATAATTTCTGGATAAAATAATTCTTGAACTTGTTTTATTGAATGATTATATCATTGTCATCATCCTCATGTTTATATTTTGTTGAAAGTCATCTGTGGCCTGTAGTGCATAGATGGACTTGGTATGATTATGACCAGGGATTATTCGGTGTAATCATGACCGTAATATTACAAATGATGTAAAAATTAAAAATCCTCATTGGCCCGTAGTTCATTGATGGACAGTTGTTGGCATGATCATGACCATTAATGAATACACAAATATTCTTGGCCGTAGTGCATGAATAATTGTGGTCGTGATACTAAAGAATATCCTTGGCCGTAGTGCGGGGGTGATTCGATGACGTGGAATATTTATTAAGCTGAGTCTCAGCTATAACGATGATGAAAAACCTTTTAAATCATAAAAGATAGTAGATTTTATTTTCTACTTGACTCTTTTAATGGATTGCTGGTTCCGCTGTAGTTAAACCTGATGTTTATTGTATTTTATCAGTTTAACACTGTTGAAGGCTAATGATAATTTATTCTGCATTATCTTAGTCATAATATTTCTTACTGGGCTAGTTGAGCTCACCCTTTCTTTCACTGTTCTCTTCAGGAAATGAGAATATAGCTGGGACGAGTCGGGAAATGGAGTGATGGACCAGAGAATAGTATTAGTAGTCCTCACTATTCTGTTAAATAGTGTGACAATAATTGTATTGAGGACACCTTTTGAGTTTGTATGATCTCTAGTAGACAATAATTGTATTCAAACTCACAGTTATGTTTTGTCGTATTGTACACGACAGTTGTATTAGTAAGTTGTATTTGAATTCTGTACCATGTATCTGGCGACTCAAGATGGGTGATGTATACCTAATTTTGGGGGCGTCACAGGGTATGTTAATTTAGTGGAATTGATGATCATTTTGTGTCCTTTTTGTTGAACTCTGTGTTCTTCGCGAACTGGGAATCAAAGTCTGGAGTTTCGCGCCACGGCGCCAACTCCAGAACTGAAGTCCCGCGCCACAGCGCCAAGTCTCGAGCCGCAGTGCCAAGAGTCCAGCCGCAGTGCCATCGCGCCGTAGCGTGAAGATCAAGTATAAAAGTGGCGCCGCAGCGCCACTCTCCAGAAAGTTCAAAAATATAATTTTTAAAATGTTTAAGTCTAACAATGTGTTAGTAAATTAATTTAATGAACATGTAAACATGTTAGAAGTATAATGAGATGTTAAAATAGTTGTTTAACATTTAATAACATAATTGCATGTGGATCAAATTATTGAATACATAATTAACTTGTTATTCATGAAGTATAAATTATGTGACAAAGTGGTAAATTAACTAAGTATAGTTAGTAATCAAGTAGACAAAGAGAATGAGTTTATGATGATTAGTTAAGTTATAATTAACTGGTATTGTGAATATGAATGATATGTAGGATTTTAATCAAAGAACGTGCTTAGTTATAGTGTAATCTATGCACGAGGCAAGTTTCCTAACCCTACTTGTCATTATTGTTCAAGTTATTAGTTACCTCGAGTAAATTATCATTACTATTATTCAAGTTCAATTGTTATATTAAAGATTTATTATCTTTTCAAAGCATGATTCAGTTATACAATAATTGTCCTATTGTATACATCTTGAGATTATTATTCAAATTGAATATCATTATTGTTGAACCTTATTAAACTAGTGAACTTTATTGATTCAACTAGTCCTTAGTTGATGAACGTTCTAAATTTCAGAATCCTTATTGAATTATCCAAACCAAACTTCCTTTGGTGCGGACTCGAATGTCAAACTGAGATGAACAACCCTGCAAAAGGATTTACTTATGCGTTAGCGTTAAGATATTGTGCACAATATGGTACTAAGGGCTGATCCCCTTAAGTTCGAGTAGAAATGTCCATAGTCTTATGACTGCTAAAGGTTTCAAGTATAACCCTTGATAACCTGGGACATAGTTCAAGGTCTTATGACCCTCGAAATTCTTTTAATTCTTGTTATTCATTCTTGATTCAAAAGTTGAACTTTTATTCAGATGTCTTTGATTAACTCGCATGTTATTATACTATTACTTCATTATTATACTTGTGGGCAATAGTGCTCACTCTTGCTTAATAATAACATTGCAGATAAGAACGAAAGAACCGATGAACCTTCTACTAGTAAAGGCAAGGGCAAAGTTAGCAAATGATGAAGACTTGTTATTTTATTTGATGATGTATTTATGTTAAACTTGAGTTAATGATGTTGTTTAAGACTTATTATTTATATTTCAGCACAGATGTTTAAGGTTAGTTTAACCTGGGATTATGTTTATGATTCAGATGTTATAAACCTATAAAAGGAAGATTTTATTTCTATCTATTGCATGGTTTGCATTTATTATGGGTAGATAGAAAGATGATATTTATACAGTGAACACCAAATCCCGTGGAATTGAAGTACCCGGGTTTGGGGGTGTCACAAGTTGGTATCAGAGCCGTAGGTTATGAACCTTAGGTGGGGGGAACAACCTTAGGTAGTAGCCCTATAGAAAGAAGATAGTGATGGAAAACTCTTATCGAGTTATAAGAAATGAATTTCTGTAATTCATTGAAGATAATAAAAGACCTTATGTGTTTATGTGTTAAAGTATGCGTTAGATGATACGACTTAGTAACTAAAACTTAAAATTTTGTTGACAGGATGTCGAATGTTGGAGAAGTTAGTCAAGCTGGGGAGAAAGAACCCCAGGTACCTATAGTACCTACTGAGGAGGAACCCCGTGTACCTATCTGAGGAGGAGCCCCGAGACATTCATGTTGTTAGGGAGCAGCTGGTGCAGATGGAATCATCTCCATCGATCACCATTGTTGGTCAGGAGCATGAACCTGAGACTGATCCTGAGGAGGAATTTGTTGAGGAAGAGGAATAGGAAGAAGAGGAGTTACCACAGTACACCGTTGATGCTGAGATGTATGACACATTATACGACCGTAACGTGGAGTTACGAGATGAGGTGCAGGATCTGACTGAGGGAGCTATTATTCAGCAGATTACTCTAAAGGAGAAGGAGAGGGAGATTTTGACTCTTCATTCACGACTGGGAAATGTATAATGGGATTTGGTCCATGAGAAGGGTCAAACCGAAGATAAGACCGAGGAGATAGAGAAGTTGTAGAAGGAACTGAAGGAAACCTCCGAAAGACTAAAAATAGCAGAGGAAGGTTGGGTAAGAGAATTGTGTTGAGCTAATCGTGCAGGGGATGATAGTTCGTGGAAAGAAAGAGAAGATTGGGGAAACATACTCTACACTTAACAAGGCAATGAATGAGACCCAAGAACGAGTTTTGAGGTGCCCAATCTAGTTCGAAGGACTACCATAGTACATGATGGATCACAAGATGATGTATCGCATCTTAGAAGAGGAGTGTTGTAATATCCTAGATTTTTCCATGCAATTAAACAATTTCAATAAAAAAACTTATGTGAAATTCTTATGTGACAATTATTTTTAGATGAAGTATTTATTTTTATTATATGTTATGTGATAAGATGTATATTAATGGTTGTTATGGTTAGACCAATTATTTAAATTGGTTAAGGATAGAATTAATTATAATTAGTTTTTTGGGATGACTTACAAGTATGAGCTTGAGTTTGGAGCGGAATTTAGGGACGCGGTCTGTGTATTTAAGTCCGAAACGTTGAAATTAGGCAGGATAGACTGTAACCACGAAAATGTGTCACGAAAATGAGACATGCCTAATAATATTTTTATATATCCACCATTCTCTTTTAAAATGCTCTTATTTATAGATATATGGACTTGGAAGTTTCATGACGTAAAATATCACATACAGTCAAATCTCTTCTCTTGGAACTTTATTAGATATAATATTATCTTAAATTTAGCCCAAACACACTTTGGAGCGACGAATTGTCAACTACGAATTTTGAAGTTGAGTTTGACGAAACGAAGAGTTCCATGATGTCCGGGACGTCGACTTTAGTAGGAATCGAAATAAGTATCGACACGTGTGGCTAAGGAGGGCAAAACAATCAAAATCAGTATTTAAATGATTAAAATAACATTATAATGCATTTGTTTAATTGGACAGCAGCTGGGAGGGGGTCTTGTGACACATAATATGGAATAAGAATGGAGATTATATACGTATATAAAAATAAGGAGGAAGAAAGGTAATAACTCCTTAAACATAATAAGCAAACCTTTTCATGTTCCTAACTCCTCACCCCATAACTATATTCAAATGAGATAATTATGCATGTAACTGATGATGGGAGTGATGAAGGGGCTGGAGAGAGCAGCTCTATCAAGTTATATATATATATACACCCAACAAAAAAATGTTTCACTTTGCAAAAATCCCACCAAGATACAAAAAGAAAGAGAAATTGAGAGTAATAGATGTTGTGGTGATTTTTGGAGATTTTGGAGCTTCTAAGCAAGCAAGGAGTGAGTCTCTAACAGATTAAATCAAGAAGAATTCGCATCCAGGGTAAGCCATAAAATCAACTTGTATGTTCTTGAGGAAAAATAGTGAAAAATGCATGTATAGCTATGATAAATGTTTTGTTTTGGCTTGGTGATGCCATGATTTCGTGTATTACTGCTATGTGGATGATAAGAATGAAAATTCTGGTTTATAACATGTTACTATTACATAAAGAATCATAGAATTCATGTTTGCATGCTAACTATTTGATAAAATGCCTCTTAGTTGCTAATTTGATCAAAACATGAAAAGTTAGAGAAATGAGTTGTTGTAACATGTATATATATGTTATTAGAAGTGGTCTGGATAATAGGAATTAAACTCATGCATGCTAGAATCAAAATCATGATTTTCTCAAAAGTTGAGTTAAACTAGTTTGCATGATTTTTCAGGATTTTTGGTCACTCGAAATATGTCTTAGATAATCCATTTGTTGCATGTAATAATTTTGTAAAATACTATACAACATGAAGTATAACATGTCCAAATTTCATTCGGATCGAAGCTTTATTGAGTTAGATATGAAAATCGTAAGGTCGCGAAATAAACATGTTAGAAACCGAAAAAAAATGTGAACTGCTGACCCTAAGGACAAATTCGGGGCTAGCTACATTTTCCAGAAAATATTGGGCTTTTTGGGTTATTATAGTACACTGAATAAGCTTTCCATAGATTCTGGAACGGACTAATTCCGACTTCGGAGCAAGGAGTTATGACTTTTCAAAGTAATTGCGTCAAATCTGTCCAACAAATTCGGAGCAGTCTCCTTGCAAGGATTTTTTGGAATTTTGTGCTTGGAATTTGAAGATGGTCCATGAACAAAAGTTGTAGCCCCAGATGTTAGCTTCGCGTGGGCTCAAGAATCACTCAAAAATGTTTTAAAACGAATTAGTTATGACTGTTTTAGTGAGGTATGGTAAAGCTGAGAAAAAAATGTAAAAACTGTTATGTTTGGGCATTTTTAAGTTCTGTTTCGGGCTGCCTATGATATCTAAAATGGGTGGCATATATATTTTCTAAATATATTCTATTATGATGTTTATAGCATATCCAATAGGAGACCCTTTTACTTCAAACTAGATTGTGTATAAATGGTGATTAACGAGACACATGTGATTAGGTTATGTGAAGGTTAATCGCTAGCGTTTATTGTAGCAGGCTTATCAGGCAAGTTTCCTAACCCTAATTTCTTTTGGGTATTTATTAAATCCTTACTAATATAATCGCAGTAAGGGTAAGTATTGGACTTGTGTTAGTTATTTATTCGTGCAAGTTTCTTCGTTGAAAAGTCATACAAACTCCAATTATCTTGCAAGATTTTCAATGGTTATTCAGTTATTATTTTAACGGCTATGCTTTTAAGTTTCATGTCATCATAGAACTGTTTCTATGTATGTTCCTAGCCTTTGGTTCCGGCTAGTTATTATTTATGAAAAATGATTTAAAACACATCTTTCGAAGCTATTGAATGTTTACCAATCCAAGTTGCCTTGGTGAGGTCTCGCATGATTACTAAGATGAACAACCCAAATGAACGGGAAAAACAGATGTCGGGCAAATAGTCTCATTTATGCTTATGCATTTTAAACTAAATACATGTGCACAATGTAGGGTACAATGAGCTGATCACCTGGCGTACTTGCAGAGACCGTTTACAGTCTATTGGATTGTTAAACCGTCTGATGATTTTTTATGAATGAAAATATGTTCAGGGTATTTCACACCTCTTAGTATGATATTGAAAATTCTTAAATTCTTATTCTTGATGTTCTTCTTTAACACTTGATAATCTTTCAGCTGTTGAGATCTAGTAATTCAAATGCCTTTATCCTGATGTATATTTCCCATTTATTCTGTATACTTGCTGGGCAATTTGTGCTCATTCTTGTTTAAACCTTTCAGTTAAGGATGAGAAGGCAGAGGGTTCGGGCAAGGACAAGGGAAAGTCCAAGATGAAGTGATGCTAATGGTTATGTAATAAAATAATTATTTTCGCATATGTGTATTATAGCGATAAACGTTAAGACTGAGTTCCAGTATGTTTTAAGGTTGCAAAGACTTGGGATTTTATTTTGAATAATTATGTAGTAGTTAATATTATTATTCCTTTATGTTAAGGTTTACTTAGTTAGATGATGGTGTATGTTGTATCGTGAGCACCAAGTTCTGTAATCGATGATTACATAGATTTGGGGGCGTCACAGGTGTGTAGCAAGGCTAATCAGTACCTTGAGCGACAATGATATGATTTGTTTAATTATGTGAAGAACTTTGTTAATTTTATATATATATTCCGATATATTTATGAATGAAGGAATATGTTAATGTTTTAAATCCTGTGGATTCTTTATTCCAGGATAGTTGATGTAATAGCAGTGATGCTATAGTTTGATGTTAAAACTTTGATTTGAATGTAAATATATCAAGTTGTTTTAGATGATGTGTTAAATGAGTATGTTAAATTATTAAGTAATGCCTTAACTATTTAGAGAAATAAATAAAGTTCTAATAAAGCGTTTATTTAACAGAAATATGCTGCCAAGGAGAAGACAACAACGTCAACCGGCTCAGGAAGAGTCTACCAATAATAACAATAACGCCAACGCTAATCCCGTTCAACAGTTAGTTAACTTACTGACTGGAGCAATGAATAATCAACCTCAAGCTCCACCAAACACAACGTTTAAAGACTTCAAGGCAGTGGGACCGCCAGAGTTCAAAGGTTCCATGAATCCAATCGAGGCTCAAACGTGGGTTATGGAAATGGAGAAGGTTTTTCGACGTTGCTAGGGTTAGAGAAGACCAGAAGACCACTTTTGCAACGTTTATGCTGAAGTCTGAGGCTAGCTATTGGTGGCAAGCAAACAAAGTGCGAGTAGGTTAAGGTGTAATTACTTGGAAGAGATTTAAAGAAATATTTTTCGAGATGTACTTTCCAACTAGCTCGTAGAACCAGATGGAGGTTCAATTTCTGGAACTGAAGTAGTGAAATATGAGCGTACCTGATTATGCGGCAAAATTCAATGAGTTAGCGAGGTTCGCCCCGTATCAAGTTCACACGGATAAGAGGAAGGCGAGACGGTTTAAGCAAAGACTAAAGCCTTGGGTGTACAACAAGGTATCAATGTTTCAGCTAAACACGTTTGCTGGAGTACTGGAAAAGGCCATCCTCGCTGAAGGAGGAAGCGATGCGGTGACCGAGTACAATCAAGATCAGAAGAAGAAGAAGAAGAAGAAGAGTGAAGGTGAAATTAATAACAAGGGCAGTGGAAGTGGCACAAGAGGTGGAAATTTCAATCAAAAGAAAAGGTGGAACGACAACTCATCATCGGGAAATCAGAAGAAAAGAATCAAAGTATGCCCGACCTGCGGGAAAGCTCATCTGGGATTATGTATGAAAGGAAAAAGAGTATGCTACAATTGTGGCCAGGAAGGCCACATAGCACCTAACTGTCCTAACCCAAAGAAGGGTGCTTGTTTCAACTGTGGCTCGAAGGATCATCTGGCAAGAGACTGTCCCAAGAAGGGATCGGGAGGGTCAGGATCAGGAGGAATCCAGGGGAAACAACAGTGGAAATGCCTTAACCATCACCTGACCAACCGCAAAAAACCGGCCGACCGCCCGGACATTCAACATGACGGTGCAAGATGCATTTCAATCCTGTGATGTGGTGTCAGGTATCATTCCGATCAATAAAATTAATGCTTATGTTTTATTTAATTCGGGTGCTACTTGTTCCTTTATATCCGATGATTTTTCTAAGAATTTAGATTTGCCTAAGAATGAATTGGATTACCCCATGAACATAGAAATTACGAATAGAGAAATAATCCCTGTTAAGTATGTACATAAGAATTGTAGAGTGGATATTAAGGGTAATATCATGAACGTAGATCTTATCCCTATTCAACTTGGGAAATTTGACGTTATATTGGGAATGGACAGGTTATTCAATTACGGTGCTGTAATTGATTGCCAAAAGAAGCGTATTAACCTTTTGACTCCGTCAAAGGTTATATTTTATGGTAGCAAGTCGCCTAGAAAAGCGAGTTGTCTAACGATGATGCAGGCCAGGAAGTTGTTGAGACAAGGCTAGTGTAGGATATTTAGCTTACATAGTCGACAGTCGAATAGAGAATCCGAAGGTAGAAGAAATAAAAATTGTGAGGGACTTCGTCGACGTATTTCCAGACGATTTACCAGGACTTCCACCAGATAGAGAGGTAGATTTTGTGATCGATCTGGCGCCCGAAACCGCTCCAATATTGAAGGCACCATACCGAATAGCACCAGTAGAGATGAAAGAACTAATTGTATAATTACAAGAATTATTGGACAATAAATACATTCAACCAAGCGTATCGCCGTGGGGAGCGCCGGTGTTGATTGTGAAGAAGAAGGATGGATCGATGCGGCTCTGCATTGACTACAGAGAACTGAATAAGGTCATGATCAAGAATAGATATCCATTACCGAGGATTGATGACCTGTTTGATCAATTGAAGGGAGCGGAGATACTTTTCCAAGATAGACTTGAGAAGCGATTATCATCAACTGAAGGTGAGGCCAGAGGATGTATCGAAGACAGCATTCAGGACACGATATGGTCATTACGAATTTTTACTAATGTCGTTTGGTCTTACGAATGCTCCTGTAACATTTATGGGACTAATGAATGGTGTGTTCAAGTCATTTTTGGACAAGTTCGTAGTGGTATTTATAGATTATATTTTGGTCTATTCGAAAACCAAGGAAGAACATGAAGAGCATTTGAGATTAATATTGGAAGTATTGAGAAGGGAAAAGTTGTATGCTAAGTTTTTGAAATGCGAATTTTGGATTGAACGAGTGCAATTTCTTGGGCACGTGATCGATAAAAATGGAATTTCGGTAGATCCATCAAAAGTCGAAGCCGTGATTAACTGGGATCAGTCGAGAACGCCGTCGAAAGTAAGAAGTTTTCTCGAATTAGCAGGATATTATAGAAGATTCATTCAAGACTTTTCCAAAATCGCAACTCCGTTAACGAATTTAACTCGAAAAGCTGTGAAATTTGTTTGGACGGAGAAGTGTGAGGAGAGCTTTCAAGAATTGAAGAAGAGATTGAGTACGGCACCTGTGTTATCTCTTCTGGATGATACAGGAAATTTTGTTGTTTATAGTGATGCGTCGTATAAAAGACTTGGTTGTGTGCTGATGCAAAACGGCAAAGTCATTGCGTATGCATCACGACAATTGAAGGATTACGAGAAGGGATATCCGACCCATGACTTAGAATTAGCTGCAGTTATTTTTGCTCTAAAAATTTGGAGGCACTACCTCAACGGGGAAAAGTGTGAAATATATACGGACCATAAGAGTCTGAAATATATTTTCACACAGAAAGATTTGAATATGCGTCAAAGAAGATGGTTGGAATTAATTAAGGATTACGATTGTGAGATTTTATGCCATCCGGGTAAAGCAAATGTGGTTGTTGACGCCTTAAGTAGAAAGGGTCGTGAGAAATCGATGATGTTAACTGCACAGGAGGAGCTAATTTCAGAAATGGAGAAACTAGAGTTAGAGGTGAAGTATCCTATGGAAATTAATGAGAAGCTATTTCAGATGCAATCTGGTACAACCCTACTGGATAAAGTTAAGGAGGCTTAGCTTCAAGACGAAGAATGTAAAAAGGTGACAAAGAAGATATCTGAAGGAACTGAACCGAGATTTAAGATGGATATGGAAGGAATACTGAGATTTGAGAGTAGAATTTGGGTACCGCCAATACAAGAAATTAAAGAAGACATGTTGAGCGAGGCTCATAGTTCATAATATTTGATTCACCCTGGTAGTACCAAGATGTATCAAGATCTTCGACAACATTTGTGGTGGCCGAATTTGAAGCGTGATGTTGCAGAATGTGTTGCCAAGTGTCTTACCTGTCAGAAAGTGAAAGCAGAACATCAGAGACCGAGTGGATTGCTACAACCGTTAGAGATCCTAGAATGGAAATGGGAACATATTACAATGGACTTCGTGGTTGGCCTTCCGACAACTCAAAAAGGCTACGACGCAGTATGGGTTATCGTTGACCGACTGACGAAATCTGCACACTTCTTTTCGATCAAAATTAGATTCAACTTAGATTAGTTGGTGAGACTATACGTAAAAGATATTGTTTCGAGGCACAGAGTTCCGGTATCAATTGTTTCAGATAGGGATCCGCGCTTCATATCAAATTTCTGGAAACGTCTTCTGGAATGCATGGGTACGCAATTTCGAATGAGTACCGCATACCACCCTCAAACAGACGGACAGAGCAAAACAACGATTCAGACATTAGAAGATATGCTATGAGCCTGTGTGATGGATTTTAAAGGAAATTGGGATGATCACCTACCGTTAGTAGAGTTCGGCTACAACAACAGTTACCACGCTAGTATTGGTATGCCGCCTTACGAAGCGTTATACGGTAGAAAGTGCAGAACTCCGCTTTACTGGGATGAAGTTGGTGAGAGGCAATTGCTAGGGCCAGAATTGGTACAGCAAACGGCAGAAATAGTCAAAGTGATTCGAACACGACTGGTAGCGGCTCAAGATCGACAGAAGAAATACGTTGATCCACATCGTAAAAATATCCAGTTTGAATCAGGTAGTTATGTTTTCTTGAAGGTCTCTCCCTAGAAGGGGAAGATCAGGTTCGGAAAGAAAGGGAAATTGAGCCCAAGATTCATTGGACCCTTTGAAGTACTGAGAAGAATTGGAGAAGTTGCGTACGATGTAGCCTTACCTCCAGCACTCGAGAATGTCCAAAACGTCTTCCATGTTTCTGTATTACGACTATACAAAGCTGATTACAAGCATGTAATTGAATACGAACCCCTGTATTTTGAGAAAGACTTATCTTACGAAGAAATTTCTGTCCACATTGTAGACCGAAAAGAACAAGTTCTCATAAATAAAGTTATACATTCTGATAAGGTAATTTGGAGGAACCACAACGCTGAAGAAGCTACGTGGGAACTCGAAGAGAATATGATGAAGAATTACCCTCATTTATTTACTTAATTATTTGAAAGCGATTCTGGGGACAGAATCTTTGTAGGGGGAGAATGTAACGGGCCGAAATTATTGAGTCATGATTCTGGGGACAGAATCCTTTTAAGGGGGGGGGGGGGAAGATGTGACGAACGAGATTTTGTAAATTTATTTAATATTTATTGAATTAAATAAATATTTTTCGATGATTTAATTATTGAATTAAATAATTAATTGATGCAATTGTGGTAGATTAATTTAATTATGTGTTAAATTTATTAAATTAATATGGTGAATATTTATTATTCAAGTATGTATTTATGTGAGCTTATTCAATTAAATGAAATATTTAAATAAGCATGATGTTATTTTAATTAATTTAATTATTAATTAGAGAGTTAATAATTTGACGTTATTTATTAATGAGAAATTTAATTATGTGACTATGTGAATTTATGAAAAATTATTATATTTTATTCAAAGTAAATTAAATAAAATATGGGATTTATTTTATAAGGAGTGTGACATTTTTAAACTATATGATAAAGTTTTATTAAATTAAATGGTTTTGTAATATATTAAACTAGCCAAACATGGCCTTAGGGGAAGTTATGGGTAGTTAACCCATCATGGGTAACTGACCATAGTGTGTGTCATTGCCTTATTATATTATACGTATCCTTTTTCTTTCTTATTTTACTAAGTCTGAAAAACAGAGAAGGAGAGTATTTGAGAGTCAGAGAGAATTCAGAGAAATTGTGGGAGGAAAACTCTGTGATTGAAGTAATATCTGAAAAAGGAATTGTTATCCTTACTCACCCTTCTAAATTATACTCTGGGTAATTTCTCCAAACCCAATTTCTATTTACGTCATTTAGTTTTCTATAAAAATGGCTTTCAAGTTTTCTGTAAATCTCTGTATTTTGGAAATGATATGATTATAAGTTTATATATGTGTTAAATGTTATCAAATTGTATTTGATTGTACATATTATGTAAATTATATCATCAAATTCATGAAAATATGTCATATATGATTTCTGCAAAATTTCAGAGTTTGGGTTATGGCCATATGGCTTTATACGTGATATTTCATGTGTTGATCATACATTATCCCTAAATTTTACACTCGTATGTTGTTATGTATGTTGATACAAAGAGACCAAAGTTTAAACAAACGAATTCGGTGTTATAACGAATCTGTAGTGACAATATTCATGTTTTATTTTCAAAACCTTCAAGAACATCAAAGTCAGTGAAATTAAAGATTTTAACTCTGTGATTATGTGTTTTAATGGGTTAAAATCACTTTGCAGATGTTGGGTAATGATTATGTATAAATTATAGCATGTGGGTATGTTAATTTAGTGGAATTGAAGATCATTTTGTGTCCTTTTCACTGAACTATGTGTTCTTCGCGAACTGGGAATCAAAGTCTGGAGTTTCGCGCCGCGGCGCCAACTCCAGAACTGAAGTCCCGCGCCGCAGCGCTGTAGCGCCAAGTCTCGAGCCGCAACGCCACGGCGCCGCAGCGCCAAGAATCCAATCGCAGCGTCATCGCGCCGCAGCGCGTAGATCAAGTATAAAAGTGGCGCCGCAGCGCCATTCTCCAGAAAGTTCAGAAAAGTAATTTTTAAATGTTTAAGTCTAACAATGTGTTAGTAAATTAATTTAATGAACATGTAAACATGTTAGAAGTATAATGAGATGTTAAAATAGTTGTTTAACATGTAAATAACATAATTGCATGTGGATCAAATTATTGAATACATAATTAACTTGTTATTCATGAAGTATAAATTATGTGACAAAGTGGTAAATTAACAAAGTATAGTTAGTAATCAAGTAGACAAAGAGAATGAGTTTATGATGATTAGTTAAGTTATAATTAACTGGTATTGTAAATATGAATGATATGTAGGATTTAAATCAAAGAACGTGCTTAGTTAAAGTGTAATCTACGCACGAGGCAAGTTTCCTAACCCTACTTGAAATTATTGTTCAAATTATTAGTTACCTCGAGTAAATTATCATTACTATTATTCAAGTTCAATTGTTATATTAAAGATTTATTATCTTTTTAAAGCAAGATTCAGTTATACAATAATTGTCTTATTGTATACTTCTTGAGATTATTATACAAATCGAATATCATTATTGTTGAACCTTATTAAACTAGTGAACTTTATTGATTCAACTAGTCCTTAGTTGATGAACGTTCTAAATTTTAGAATCCTTATTGAATTATCCAAACTAAACTTCCTTTGGTGTGGACTCGAATGTCAAACTGAGATGAACAACCCTGCAAAGGGATTTACTTATGCGTTAGCGTTAAGATATTGTGCACAGTATGGTACTAAGGGCTGATCCCCCTAAGTACGAGTAGAAAGGTCCATAGTCTTATGACTATTAAAGGTTTCAAGTATAACCCTTGATAACCTAGGATATAGTTCAAGGTCTTATGACCCTCAGAATTCTTTTGATTCTTGTTATTCATTCTTGATTCAAATGTTGAGCTTTTATTCAGATGTCTTTGATTTACTCGCATGTTATTATACTATTACTTCATTATTATACTTGTGGGCAATAGTGATCACTCTTGCTTAATAATAACATTGCAGTTAACAACGAAAGAACCGATGAACCTTCCACTAGTAAAGGCAAGGGCAAAGTTAGCAAATGATGAAGACTTGTTATTTTATTTGAGGATCACATTATCCCTCTCTATATATATATAAGTTATTTCAAAAATGGTGCTTTCATATTCATATGTCCACTCCTTACTGAGTCTCATCCTCTCACCTATCTTCCCTTCTTCTTTACTAATAATTTCTAATCTTTTTTCAACCAAATGCAAAACTCTTCCTCTCCATTCTGAGTTAAAGTTTTCTAATGATGTTCCTCTTCTCACAACTACATCTGCACATGCTAAATATAAGACTATGAGACACAATATGTGTCAAGGGAATGCCATTACTTTTCATAGTTTTCCAGACTTGTTCGAAAAATTTAAAAATGTTGGGTGGGAGTGCTTGGTAACTTTCTATGATAAATCTATATATCCTAGTATTATAGCTGAGTTTTACTCTCATATGTAATTTTCTACTGATTCTTCTAGTTTATTAAAGAACATCACTACATGCATTCAAGGACAAACATACATTATTGATGAATTATTTCTTATCCATGCATTGCAACTTCATCCCTCTACCTTAGAATTGCCTAGGGTTAACTCTTATCTTCATTCATCTGGTATCTCTGTGGAAGAATGTATGTTATTTAAGCACAATCTGTCTGTTGTGTGATCAAATGGTGCCAGCTCTCTTGTTTGATTATCCTTGCAAGATTGGTTTATAATTTCTCACTTCATAGTGTCAGTTTCTTGGTGAAATTTTGAGAAACAACTTCATGTATGTGAGAGATGATAGAAAACTGCTGCCCTTTGATTTGGAAATCATAAAAAGTATTTTGAATTAGTGCATGCCTTATAACTTGGCCTACTTTTTATTATCCTCCTTTGAATTCTTATTTCATAACAACTGTCTTGGATTGGGTTTACTACTCACTCATATTTTCAATTATCTGAACATCCATGTGTCACAACATAGGTCTCAACTTGTTCCCGCCAGTAACATTGTCTTCCATTTAAATCTGCCACCTCAGTCCTTGATTATTTTTAAACCTATTGATCATGAGGTTATTGAGTCCAACATAAACATGGCCACTAAGATTCATTCACTTAATAGCATGAATCAACTTCTTCTACACAATCAAACTCTTTTGTTAGAAAAGTTAGAAGATGTGCAGTTATCTCTACATGTTGTTAAGACCATGGTATGTTGTCTGATGGAGAATAATAGTTTAGTTATGGGTTCTTACCCATTTACTACTACTGTCAATGATGCTCCAGTTGATTTTGTGCCACCATCATTTCATGAAGATCTAGATGTTCACATTCCTGAAATTTCACTTCTCTCCCCTAAATCTAGAGGAAATCTAACTATTTGAACAATCTATAATATTGACTAACTATTTGGGATGACTGTACTTAGAACGATCGAGAAATTTGTAATTTAATTTAAATATTTATTGAATTAAATAAATATTTTCAATAATTTATTTATTAAGATAAATAAATAATTGATGAATTGTGGTGCATTAATTTAGTAATGAAATTGAATCATGGTAATTTTTATTTGAAGATTTAATTTAATGAAATAATTAAATTAAATGAATTGTTTTATATTAAAGAAAATAACTAAATTAAATAAAGTAATGTTTTAGTCTAATTTATTAATTAAATTATATATATAATGATTTATTAATCATAAATATAATTATAATAAAATTATTATAATTACTATTATAAGTTATTTAAATTAACTAAACTAAAGTCATTTAAAGTAACTAAAATAAGTGTGACAAAGGTAACTATATAATATAAATATTACAAAAATATACTAGTATGAGAATTATGTGTTTAGCCAAACAAGACCTTGTGGCCTTTGATATATTTAACTGACGTCTTTTTATTTTTTTTAACTAATAAGTACGTGGGAGGTAAGGCTATAATAGTTTATATTTTCACGCGTCTTATTTTTCCTAAGGCTAATACTGAGTTGGGTGAGACGAAGAAACACAGAGTCTTATTATGTGTTTCGATCTTTGACCTTGATAGCCTTGTTCAATTATATATTGTTGTATTAAACCTTCAAGTAGTAAGCAAACTTTTATTGATTGAACTAGTCTAATATGGAATAGTGTTCTAAAATTCTAGAACCACTGATCAGTTAGTTCCGAGCTAAGCTTTCTTTAGTGCGGAAATTATAAATTAAAACTGAAACAAACAACCCTAACATAGGAAATTTTGTACGTGTTAACGTTAAGATATTTGGGCACAATACATGGTACAAAGGGATGATCCCCCTAAGTACGTTAAGAAGGGTCTATATAGTCTAAATGACTATTAAGGTTGGGGTAGTAATACCTAATCAACGAGGACATAGTTCGCTGTCTTAAGACCCTCAGACATTAAAGTTCGAACTTGTTTTCTGTTTCTGATTTGTAGAACAAGTTCATTATTGTTCAACATTCGTTGTTCATTCTCATGTTGTTATCATTACTACTCTTTATATCAGTGAGCAATTGTTTGCTCACTCTTGCAATTAACACCGCAGCTAAAGTTGAAAGAGTCGATGAGCCATCTACTAGCAAAAGAAAGGGCAAAATGTCCAAGTGTTGAAGATTTATGAGAATTTATTAAAATGCATTATATTATAAGACTGGTTTTATTTTATGATATATTATGCAAACTGATGTAAAAATGTAAGGTTAGTTTACCTGGGATTATTTTAGAGATGATGTAACCCTTTAATGGGAAAGATATTTGGTTAAATTGATTGATATTTTATCCTTTATTATGGGTGGTTAGATGTAATTATTTTTGTTAAGTGAGCACCAAATTTTGTGGGGATGAAGTACCTGGATTTGGGGGTGTCATAGGTTGGTATCAAAGCTTTAGGCTATGAACCTTAGGTGGGGAAACCTTAGGAAGTAACCTTTAAGGAGACAAAAAACATAGTGGTGTCTAGCTCTTATCGACTTTTATGGAATGGATTAAGGCATCCATTAAAGCTAAACAATAAAAGACATTATGTGCTACGTGTTAAAAACTTATGTGTTCGCGAGTATCACAAATGTTAAGTAAAACTTAAAATATTTTGGTTGTTAGGATGTCTAACGAAGGCGGATCCAGTCCAGCTAGGGAGGTGATACCTCAGTCACCTAGAGATAACGAACCCCGGGATATTCACGTAGTGCGGGAACAGTTGATCTAGGAGGATGAGCCTATGACCTATCCCGAAGAGGATAGTTCTGAGGAGATAGAGGAGGAAGATGAGGAAGAGGATCATGTGGAGTTTCCACCAAACTCCATATCAGCTGAGATGTATGATGCTTTGTATAATCGAAACATAAAATTACAGGACAAGGTTGAGTAGCTAAAGGAGTTGGTTGAGATGCATCACGCTATGATAGAGAAGAAGGATGCGGAGATTTAGGAATTCGACTCACGCCTTAAAAACACAGAGTGGGACCTAGTTCATACTAAGGGTTAGCATGAGGATCTGTTGGCAGTGAACGACAAGATGAAGACTGACATGGAGAAATTTAAAGATGACTTAAAAGAGGAATCAACTAAGCGTGTAAAAGCAGAGGACGCTTGGATAAAGGTAACTCACCGTGCAGACTTTGCTGAAGCTAAGGTCCAAACGAAGAAAGCCAAAATGAATGAAATAGATCATGCAATTAATTCTGCGATTGATAGAGCCCAGGATCGAGTCTTTTATTACCCACCTCAGTTTGAAGATTTGTTGTGGTTCGTGATGGATCGTAGAACGGCGTATCGAATTATGGAGGAGGAGCGTATAGAAGCTTTACGACGTCTTAATATGCCCAAATAGAAAGAATAATGAGAATAATAATATGTGGTTAAGTAAGTAAGTAAATAAATTGTGAATCACTTATTTTGAGATGAATAAAGGGATGGTATGAATATATAATCCTTAAACTTGCTTAGTTTAGAAAAGTGGATGTTAATAGCGGTTGTGTTATCTTTAATATGTTTTAAAACATTATAAATGAATAAAATATCAAAGTTATTTGAAATTTTATGTGTTATAGCTTTAATCTTAGAATCTTTAAGTGAGCAGAGAATGACATAACTATGCTCCGCTCCGCTTCTTGTTTTAATTTTAAGTTTTCATTTAAACCCGATTTTTTGCTCTGTGTTTTTTACATATAAAAATGTTATCTATTTAAAATCAAAAATTACCCTTATAAATAGATAACGTTTTTTCATATGTATCTACAACGTTTTGTTAAAAAAAAGTTATAAAAAAATACTACAACGTTTTTTATAAAAACGTCATCTTTTAAGTGTTGTTTTTTTATGGTTTTGTACTAGTGTACCTTCTTTTGAGTTCAGTTCTATTCTATGATCTGGTCTTAAAATAACAACATCTTCCTCACCTCACAAGTACACTAGAGACCCAACTTCCCGCTAACCTCTCTAAGACTCTGGTCTTGGTCGAAGAATTTACTCGTCTTTTTCACAGGTATATAAAATAAACTATAACTTTGACCTTTTCTCCTTTTACAAATAATTTTTACAATAATGTGCTTCTCAAATAAGTAGATAAGAATTTAGTACAGATGAATGCTTCTCAAATAAGCATATATTAATTAAAGAACAAGTTTATGAAAGTTCAAAGACTTTTATACTAAAAAATTTGATTCTTAGTAAGCAGATAATAATTTATGGTTAGATCAAATGATGCTTCTGATTAAGCAAATATGTAAAATATGCATAGTTATAAAAGTTCAAGTAACTTTTATGTTTTCGAGAGATGCTTCTTGAATAATCGGACAAGTCATTAAATCAAAAATGTTTCTGATTAAGCAGATATAAAATTTTAAAGAAATTTATAAAGAATTATTTACTCTTTAAAATAAAGAGTGTTTTTCTATGGATTAAACATGATTGTTTCTCGGATAATCTTTAACAAGTATTATATGAATAATTTTTATGTATCAATACTTGTATATAAAAAGAGTCAATCAATTCAAATAATATTTATCAAGTATAATAGTTAAATCAATTAAGCATAAACTGATATAGCAAATAATATTGTTGTTTAACTCAGATAATATATAGGAATATTTTATCTATTAGGTGAACTTTTATAAATAATGTCACTTAGTACTATAAGGAATCGTATGGTTCGAATTCCTCGTGGTTGAAGTGTATCTCTTTAGCCTTGCAGCGTCTAAGTACGATAAAATTTATAATTTTACAATTTATATTTATATAAATATTTTCAATAGATCACTACGATTCTTAAATCCAGTTCGGATGACTCCTCTTTTTGGAGGAATATCTCAGTGTCGTTTTGAGCTATCAAGTGTCGTATCTATTTTACGATATTTATATAAATAATGTCGATAAAAGGTTACTGAACACTATAAGGAATCGTATGATTCGAATTCCTCTCCGTAGAGGTGTATGTACGTAGCCTTGCGGCGTCCATGTATCCTTTTATTTGACAAATAGATGAAATATAGATATATAAAATTGTGTATAACAATGTATATTCGTATATATATATATATATATATATATATATATATATATATATATATATATATAACAAGTAAGAAATAATTCAACAGAAGTTTAACTCAAATAACTTATCTCAGTACTTGGACCAATTTTCTCTTCTAAAAATAATCAGAACTTTTGTAAGAAGAGATATAAAGCTTTTAGAGAGAATATAGGCAATGAGAGTATACTTTGCTTTTCACTGAATTGATAAAAACCAAATGAATGAAATACTCCTTATTTATAGATTTTTGAAGTCGAGGAAAAAAATGTAATATGAGAAAACTAATTTTGAATGTATGGTTTGCATGATGTATTTTAGAATTTAACGGTCCAGATGAAAAATAGAATACGCTGTTCATTTAATAGCCAGTACTCCAAATCCACCCATTCATTTTTCAAAGAACTTTAGCATTTAAAGAGAAAATTTGACCACATGCAATGCCAACACACACGATTTTTGATGTCCCAAAAAGAATGCCCCAAAATATTTGCCCGCACATTTACTTCTCGCACACATGCATGATACTTACATTTTATATATATATATATATATATATATATATATATATATATATATATATATATTAATGCATGTTTCTACATGTATGGTTTATATATATAAAACTTATACACACATATGTTACTATATATATAGTACTTTGTTATATATATATATGATACTGATATTATATATATATATATTATATAATACACTTATAATATATTTTAATACACATGTTTAAATATATATATATATATATATATATATATATATATATATATATATATATATATATATATAGATAAGATATATGTATGCATGCAATAAAACATTTTTGTCGAACTTTGATTTTAAAAACAAATAGGATCTTCTTACCTTAAATATTTATATGAATCAATTTATTCAACACTTGACAAAATTATCAAGGTCAATAAAATTAATTTTAAAAAAATTAGAAAATAGTTTAGATAAAATAATTAAATAATTTATAGATTTATTTAATTACTACATAATTGTTATCATCAAAATATATGAAATAAAATTAGACCTATCAATCTCCCCCTTTTTGATGATGACAATTATATAAAAATATTTTTATCCCTTAAGAAGCTCCCCCTCAAATTATGAATACTTTTAATTCCAAACTTAGCATTTTTATCCAATTTCATAGCAGTGTATATCCAATCTCATAGAAGTTTATATAACAGTTATAGCAGTTAATATTTTTCTTCTCCCCCTTTGTCATCATAAAAAATGATGGGGATAACGTTTTAATCCTGCAGAAAATTAGTTAAGTAATCTTGCACAGAAGGTTAGTAACCAAAATATATAAAACTATAAAAGATATTTCTAGCAGCATCAGTAATAGTAGTAGTAGTAGTAGTAGTAGTAGTAGTAGTAGTAGTAGTAGTAGTAGTAGTAGTAGTAGTAGTAGTAGTAGTAGAGAGCGGTTAGGAGAGTTAGGTACTGTGACACCCTCAAATCAGGGTACTTTATTCCCACAGAATTTGGTGCTCACTTAACAACAATAATTACATCTAACTACCCATAATAAAGGATAAAACATCAATCAATTTAAATAATAATCTTTCCCGTTATAGGGTTGCATCATCTCTAAAATATTCCCAGGTAAACTAACCTTAAATTATTACATCAGTTTGCAGAATACATTATAAAATAAAACCAGTCTTATAATATAATGCGTTTTAATAAATTCTCATAAATCTTCAACACTTGGACATCTTGCCCTTTCCTTTGCTAGTAGATGGCTCATCAACTCTTTCAACTTTAGCTGTAGTGTTAACTGCAAGAGTGAGCAAACAATTGCTCACTGATATATAGAGTAGTAATGATAACAACATGAGAATGAACAACAAATGTTGAATAGTAATGAACTTTTTCTACGAATCGAAAATAGAAAATAAGTTCAAACTATAATGTCTGAGGGTCTTAAGACCACAAACTATGTCCCCGGTCATTAGGTATTACTACCCCAACCTTAATAGTCATTTAGACTATATAGACCCTTCTTAACGTACTTAGGGGGATCATCCCTTTGTACCATGTATTGTGCACAAACATCTAAACGTTAACACGTATAAAATCCCCTATGTTAGGATTGTTCGTCTCAGTTTGAATTTAGAATTTTTGCACTAAAGAAAGTTTAGCTCGGAACTAACTTATCAGTGGTTCTAGAATTTTAGAACACTATTCCATATTATACTAGTTTAATCAATAAAAGTTTGCTTACTACATGAAGCTTTAATACAACAATATAGAATTGAACAAGGCTATCAAGATCAAAGATCGAATAACAACAATATATAATTGAGTAAACATGACATACATGCAAAGTGCTATATTCAAAAGAGTTAGAACAATCTCCTTTGAATCGATGTATTAGAAAAATATGTGCTTTGAATAATATTAAGGAAAGTAAAACATGCTCGATGTAACGAATTAGGTTACAATAGCTTGTACAATAATACACAAGATAGATTAGTTTTGCTCAACTTTAACATAGAATTTAAAAACTTGTACAATGATAATTTAGGAATAGAAAGCTTGCATTCTTATAAAGAGAATAAAGTTAAGAAACTTGCATTCATTAATAAAGAGAATGAATGTGACGCCCCCAAAGTAGGTATACATCACCCATCTTGAGTCGCCAAATACATTGTATAGAATTTAAATACAAACTTCTTTGATACAGTACGACAAAACGTAGCTAAGAGTTTCAACATGGAAAATGTCTCATAGAGAGTATACAAACTCAAACAAAGTCCTCACTACAATTATTATCACACTATTTCACATAATAGTGAGGACTACTATAGCCACCTATCTGGACCGTCACTCCGTTCAAGACTAGTCCCAGCTATATTCTCATTTCCAGAAGAGAACAATGAAAGAAAAGGGTGAGCTCAACTAACCCATTTAGAAATATTATAACTAAGATAATACATAACAAATTATCGTTAGCCTTTAACAGTGTTAAACTGATAAAATAAATATCAAGTTTAACTGCAGCGGAATAAGCAATCCATTAGAAGAGTCAACTAGAGCATGATATCTACTATCTTCAATGATTTAAAAAGTTTATCAACAGTTTTATCGATGAGACTCATCTTAATAAATAATCCACATCATCGAATCATCCCTGCACTACGGCCAAGGATATTCATTAGTATCACCAATGGTCATGATCATACCAACAACTGTCCATCAATGCACTACGGGCCAATGATGATTTTTAACACATCATTTGTAACATTACGGGTCATGATTATACCGAATAATCCCTGGTCATAATCATACCAATCAACAGTCCATCTATGCACTACGGCAAAAGATGACTTTCACCACAATAAAAGCATGAGGATGATGACAATGATATAAGAATTCAATTTAAATGAGAGCAATGATAAATTTTAAAGATTTATAATTCAATTTATCCAGAATTTAATAATGTCCAAATTGTCAACATGATACTGCTTTATGGAGTAAAATTCAAGAATAATATCGTATCAAAAATAATTTGGATAGAAAAGAAATTAATTTTTGTCATAAATAATACCCCGGGTGAATAGTAACTGAGTGAATAGTATCCCGTGAATAGTACTTTAGGAATAGTATCCCATGAATAGTACCCCGACACGAAAAGATTAAAAATTATCAAGAATATTTAGAATAATATTTCCATGAAAAGATACTAGATGAAGCGCAAATATAATGGATATTCTACTAATTTCATGGATTATAGAAGCAATACTTATCAACATAAGTGTAGAAATAAAAATATGAAATGAAATAATATTACTTACATACTACAGAGTATGAAATAAAATATTATTTCTTACGAATATTGAACAAGAATAATATCACTTACGAATACGAAAGAAATAATACCCCTTACCTTAGTAGGAGATTGAATAATACAATAGTGTAGTAACAGAATACTCTTCTTCTTTCTCTCTTATTCTCTCTATACTTTCTCTCTCTGTAGCTTGAATGAATTGGTGAAAAATAATGAAGAAATGAGCTTCTATTTATAGGCTTGGCAGAGTAAGGGTAAAATAGTTTTTTTATCATAATTTATGACATCATCGCTGAGACCATCGATCATATTACATCATTGCTTACCTCATCATCCGATGACATCATCGCTTACATCATAGGAATTCAAATTTAATTTGTTCTCTTCCACCTCCTTTTACTTTTATACCATGAATTTACTATAATAATGTTACCATTCAAATTTAAAAAACGTACAATTATATAATCACATCATACTACTATAATGTAATATTATAATAATAATATATTTGAATGAATTATTTTATCAGAAAAGATTTTTACCAACTTTCAACAAATGTCACATGCTAAAAATTCCTCAGTTTAAATCCATATTGAATAAATATTTTCTTATCATATATAACAACAATTAATTATTCACAAATAATATTACAAAATTACAATATCGACAACCAGGTCGTTCCCAAGAAAGAGGGGGCTTTCCGATAAGGATTTCTCTCTATTGACGCGCAATTAGGTGACCAAACCTCTTTCCTCGACATAACTTTCTAGACATTGCCAATAAATCAAATAATAATATTATTCAAATAATATGAATTATTGACTTGATAATTTGAAATATTGTGCAATGACAATTATTGAATCAATAATATAAAATATCAACGTAGTAATTATTGAATCAATAAAATAATATATTAAACAGTAATTACTGTAACAATTATTGAGTAGTGACTTCTTACATAAGCATCAATAATCCAAGATATTGTACAATACCATGTGCTACTATGCAACCACGCGTATTACTGTACTTTTACCATCGGGTATTTCAACAGTTAACGATAAAATTTTCACCGTTATTTTTATAAAAAGATAATTTTATCGTTTTCTAACTCCAACAAAAATTATGTTGTGGGGTCCACCAATGATTGTGTCGTCGTACGAATATTCCCAAACAAAAAGAATATTCCCTGACCAAACGAATATTTTATAACAACTTGCTTTCTTTGAAAAATTTATAAATATTACCCAGAACTATAACATTATAACAAATTCGCACCTTAATATTCAAAAATATAATTTGAAAAAAAATTAATCTTTATTTATAAAAGTTGGGGTCTTACAATGAAATTAGGAAACTTGCCTTGTATGTAAGCTACACAAGTATAATAATGTTCTCCAATTACCCTATACATATCAATGAAATCACAATAACAATTAGTTGTATTAATATTAGCTTTAGGGGTTTAAACCACCATTTAAGCCATAACATTATCTTAATGTTTAATCATGTTGGTTAACATCCTTAACGAATCTGAAATCTCACTACAAACTAACATAAACCTTATCATTTATCTTTAACTTATGAAAAATCACATTTGGTTCATTACACGTCTTACTAATTCAAAATCTATAGTTTCAAAGTTGTGATTACAACATGTTGTTATATCTTATAACACGTTTTAGGTTCCGCTACAATCATTAAAATAAGTTAGGTTAACAATTTCCAAGATATGATGTTAACACTTCAATTATGGGTCTGACTGACCAGTGGCGCGACCGCGACATGGTTAGCTTAGTGTCTGGCGATCCCACACTCGGCACCAGAAATAGTTTTTTACAAAACACGAAATCAGACTCTGTTCTAGGCCAAAAAATCCCAATTGCACAGAAATTCCTAAAACCTAGCAACTAAAACTTTGTAATAATATCACTAAACATGCTATTTACCATTCCACTACATAAACATTATATATATATATATATATATATATATATATATTCAGTTTTGAAGAATTAAAACCACCATTTTTCCAATTTCATCATTTTTATACTTTTAGCGAATTTGATCGCAACAAATTCGTTTCTTAATCAATTGACACAATTCAAACTACGCCGCTTTTGTTTCGTAACATACTAACATAATCCAACATCAAATTACAGATTATCATACATATTAAACATGAAATTTTGTACTTTCTAAAGCCATTTTTCATGCATAAACATTATTTTTGAAATATTATACTACAAACCCAATTTCATGTATTCTAATCATCAAATATCTCATGCATAAGATGATTAACAGGTTATAAACCTTACACACCTATATATACATATCAATCCAACATAACTATCACTAGCAATATCAAGAATAAAAGCTAAGATTAGAGTAGGTTATACCTTCTTCTTTGATTGTATGATGTAAAAGATGGTGACCCTCCCTCCTCTTAGCAGAAACACATAGATTGGCTCTCTTCCTCACCAAGCTCTCTCTCTCTCTCTCTCCCTCTCTCTCTCTTTCTCTCTAAACTATCTATGTTTCTTCTTCTCACCCAACTCAGTATTAGCATTAGGAAAAATAAGACGCGTGAAAATATAAACTGATATGGCCTTACCTCCCACGTACTTATCAGTTAAAAAAACAAAAAGACATCAGTTAAATAAACCAAAGGCCACATGGCCTTGTTTGGGTAAACACATAATTCCCATACTAGTTTATTTTTATAATATTTATATTATATAGTTACTTTTGTCACACTTATTTTAGTTACTTTATATGACTTTAGTTTAGTTAATTTAAATAACTTATAATAGTAATTATAATAATTTTATTATAATTATATTTATAATTAATAAATCATTATATATATCTAATTTAATTAAAAAAATTAGACTAAAACATTACTTTATTTAATTTAGTTATTTTCTTTAATATAAAACAATTCATTTATTTTAATTATTTCATTAAATTAAATCTTCAAATAAAAAATACCATTATTCAATTTCATTACTAAATTAATGCACCACAATTCATCAATTATTTATTTATCTTAATAAATGAATTATTTAAAATATTTATTTAATTCAATAAATATTTAAATTAAATTATAAATTTCTCGATCGTTACATCCTTCCCTCCTTAAAAGGATTATGTCCCCAGAATCACAACTCAATAAATTCATTCGTCACATTATTCCCTCCTTAATATGATTATGTCCCCATAATCATTATACAAGATTAAGCGTATAACTGACGATACTTCTTCATCATAATATCTTCAAGTTCTCACGTAGCTTCTTCAATATTTTGGTTCCTCCGGATTACCTTAACAGAAGGTATCACTTTATTCCTCAGTACTTTCTCTTTCATGTCGATAATTTGAACAAGGAATTCCTCATATGTTATGTCTTTCTAAAACTGTAACGGTTCATATTCTATTACATGTTTATAATAAGGCTTATATGACCTCAATACCGATTCATGAAAAATATTATGAATATGCACCAACTCTGGAGGTAAAGCTACCTCGTATGCCACTTCACCAACGCGTCGAAGCAATTCAAAAGGTCTTATAAACCTAGGGCTTAATTTCCTCTTCTTGTCAAACCAAATTTTCCCATTTTAGGGAGATACTTTCAAGAAAACATAACTACCAACATCAAAATCCCAATTTTTTCGGTGTTGATCGGCATATTTCTTCTATCTATCTTGTGCATCTATCAATCTGACTCGAATCACCTTGATGATCTCGACAGTTTTTTTATACCAGCTCTGGACCCAACAGCTAACGTTCACCTACCTCGTCCCAGCATAACGAAGTTCTGCATTTCCTTCTGTATAACGCTTTGTAAGGCGACATGCCAATACTCGCGTGATAACTATTACTATAAGAAAATTCCACCAATGGTAGATGGTCATCCCAATTTCTTTTGAAATCCATGATACATGCTCTGAGCATATCTTCTAGTGTTTGGATGGTTCTCTCACTTTGTCCGTCGGTTTGAGGATGGTACGATGTGCTCATTCTCAGGTGTGTTCCCAAACATTCTTGTAACCGCTTCCAAAAATTTGATGTGAAACAAGGATCTCTGTCTGATACAATGGACACAGGTACACCGTGTCTTGAAACAATTTCCTTCACATAAAGTTTTGTCAATAGATCTAGGTTAAATCTAATCTTAATTGGCAAAAAGTGTGCCGACTTCGTCAATCGATCAACAATCACCCAAACGGCGTCGTAACCTCGTTGAGTCGTTGGAAGACCTACTACAAAATCCATTGTGATATGTTCTCATTTCCACTTCGGTATCTCCAACAGTTGTAATAATCTACTTGGCCTTCGGTGTTCAGCTTTAACTTTCGGACGCGTTAAACATTTCGCCACACACTCAGCCACATCATTTTTCATATTCGGCCACCAAAAATGATGTCTAAGATCTTGGTACATTTTTATACTCCCAGGGTGAATCTAATATCTTGAGTTGTGAGCTTCACTCAGAATTTCCTCTTTAATTTTCAGTACTGGCGGAACCCAAATTCTCCCTTCGAATCGAAGTAACCCTTCCGAATCAATTTTGAATTTGTTTTCCTCATCATCAGTTACTTTTCATTTTATCTTTTCACAATCTACATCCTAAAGTTGTGGATTCTTCACTTTATCTACCAATGTTGAACCGTTTCCCATCTGGAACAATTTTTCGTCGGATTCTCTCAAATATTTAATTTCCAATTCCATCTTAGCCATTTCCAACACTAACTTTTCCTGAGCTGTCAATATCATTAACTTCTCATGTCTCTTCCTACTTAAAGCATCAGCAACAACATTCACCTTTATGGGATGATAGAAAATCTCGTAGTTATAATATTTGATCAACTCCAACCATCTTCTCTGTTGCATATTTAAATCTTTTTGGGTAAAGATATACTTCAGATTTTTATGGTCGGTATATATCTCACACCTTTCCCCATAAAGATAATGTCTCTAAATTTTCAGGACAACACCACCACAGCCAACTCTAAGTCATGAGTCGGATACCCTTTCTCATAATCTTTTAATTGACGTGATGCATACGCAATAACTCTGCCGTTCTGCATAAGCACACAACCTAGACCTTTATTCGACACGTCACTATACACCACAAAGTTCCCTGGATCATCAGGCAATGATAACACAGGTGCCGAACTCAACCTCTTCTTTAATTCGTGAAAACATTCCTCACACTTCTCTGTCCAAACAAACTTAACCGCCTTCATGGTTAAATTTGTCAACGGGGTCGCGATCTTGGAAAAGTCTTGAATAATACGTCTGTAGTAACCTGCCAATCGAAAGAAATTCCTTACTTCTAACGGTGTCTTCGGGTGATCCCAGTTTATTACAGCTTCAACCTTTGATGGATCTATCAAAATTTTCTCTTTATCAATAACGTGCCCGAGAAACTGTACACGTTCCAAACAAAATTCACATTTTGAAAATTTTACGTACAACTTTTCTTTTCTCAATGTCTCCAACGTCACTCTTAAGTGTTTAAAATGTTCCTCCTTGGTCTTGGAATACACCAATATATCATCAATAAACACCACCACAAATTTGTCTAAGAATGGTTTAAGCATCCTGTTCATCAAATCCATGAACGTTGCAGGTGCATTAGTTAAACCAAATGACAAAACCAGAAACTCGTAATGACCATACCGAGTTCTGAATGTCATCTTTGGTACATCTTCTGGCCTCACCTTCAGCTAATGATAACCACTTCTCAAATCTATCTTTGAGAAATATTTTTCTCCCTTCAGTTGATCGAACATGTCATCGATTCTAGGTAATGGGTACTTATTTTTAATCGTGACCTTATTCAATTCTCTGTAATCAATGCAGAGCCACATCGATCCATCTTTCTTCTTAACAAATAACACTAGTGCTCCCCACGGTGATACGCTCGGCTAGATATACTTCTTGTCAAGCAATTCTTGGAACTGCACCATTAACTCTTTCATCTCTATTGGGGCCATTCTGTATAGTGCTTTAGATATCGGGGTTGTTCCTAGTAATAAATCAAATCACGAACTCGATTTGTAGATCCGGCGGAAGACCCGACAAATTGTCTGGAAATACATCTACAAATTCTCTTATGATCGGTATCTCTTCCAACTTTGCACTCTTCTTCTGTCTATCGACTATGAAGGCCAAGTATCCTACACATCTTTGTCTTAACAACTTCTTGGCTTTCATCACCGTCAGACAACTTGCTTGTCGAGGTGACTTGCTGCCATAAAACATAACCTTTGACGGAGTCAAAAGGTTAACACATTTTCTTTAATAATCAATTACTGCTCCGTAATTGAATAACCAATCCATTCCCAGTATAACATCAAACTCACGAAGTTTAATTGGTATCAAGTCCACCATCATCTCTTGACCCTTTATAACCACTCTACAATTCTTAAATATGAATCTAACAGGAATCACTTCCCTATTTTGCAATTTCTATGCTCAAAGGATATTCTAATTCTTCCTGAAGAAAATCTAAGTTTTTAACAAATTCATCAGATATAAATGAACAAGTAGCACCCGAATCAAATAGTACAAAAGCATTAATACCATTAATCAGAATGATACCTGACTCCATATCCTTAGACTGAACAGCATCCTGCACGGTCATATTGAAAGTCCTCGTAGTAGATCGGCTTGACTGTGCAGGTCCAGTGATAGTCAATGTACCACCACCGTTGTTGTTTCCTTTTCCTCCACTTGTATTCCCCACTGGTTTTTAGAGCAATCCTGAACCATGTGCTCCTTCGAACCGCAGGTAAAACATGCTCCTTTCTTTGGGCTAAAATAGTTCGGTGCAATGTGTCCCTCCAGACCACAGTTGAAACACACCCCAGTATGGTTCTTTCCATAAGTAGCACAAGCTTCAAACTTCTTCTTTTGATGACTTCCATGTTGTCCTCCCATGGTCAAATTCTCACTCAACTTCCTCTTCTGATTGTTACTTCCAACGTTACTTCCACCAGCCTTATTTTCATTCTTATTCTTCCTCTTCTTCTATTTTTGATTGTACTTGGTCAAGGCATCGCTTCCACCTTCCGCGATAATTTCTTTTTCCAGTACAGTCGCAAATGTATTTAACTGGAACATTGAAACCTTGCTATATAGCCAGGGTTTTAATCCTTATTTGAACCTTCTCTCTTTATGCTCATCCGTATTGACTTGATAAGTGGCAAACCTTGCCAACTCGTTAAATTTTGCAGCATATTCTGGCACCGTCAAAGTTCCTTGTTTCAGCTCTAGAAATTGCACTTCCAACTGATTCCTAGAACTCGCTGGAAAGTACATTTTGAAAAACATCTCCTTAAATCTATCCCACACTATCACTCCTTGTCTCCCACGAACCTTATTTGCTTGCCACCAGTAGCTAGCTTCAGACTTCAGCATGAACGTCGCGAATACAGTCTTCTAATCTTCGTTGACTCTGGCAACATCGAACACTTTCTCCATTTCCATGATCCAGATTTAGGCTTCCACTGGATTCATAGACCCTTGAAACTCTGGCGGTCCAACCGCTTGGAATTTCTTGAAGGTCGTGACTTGAGCTTGCGATTGATTCGCAAGTGCACCCGTCAACAAGGTCACCAACTGCTGAATTAGGTTAGAGTTGGCCTCGTTGTTATTGTTAGTAGACCCCTCAAGAGGTGGTTGTTGACGTGGTTGTCTTCTTTTAGGAGGCATTTTCTGTTAAGATATACGCTTATTAGTTTATTACTCAACTTCTTGCGTATTTGAAGTTTCTCTTTCGCTCACAAAACCAAAACCCTAGTTATGGATCTCTGTTGCAATACCGCCAAAGTTTCACCTATCTCAAGTCATCGACGTCTACGTACGTCCAGGTAACCGGCGACTAAGCAAGGAAATCTCCATGAGTTCAACACTACTCACTACTGGAAGACTGGTAGACTGGTAGGTCCAGTGAAGAGAGGGTTTAACTCAAAAATCTCCATGGATTCAACATCTCCAACTTCACAGCCGAAGAAGAGAGGGAGGTCGAAGGGTTCAAAAACCAAGGAGGATAGATAAAGCGGCATAAAAGGAGTAGCAGTGAAGATGAGAGGCGGCAGCGATTCCTAGTTTCCACCATGGCCGACACTGTAGAAAATTTCTCCTCCGACGCCTCCGCCGCGGTTGTCGTTGTTTGGATTCCAGCGTCCAGAGATGTACAAGGCAAATATCTCCCGCACTGTCGATCCTTACGACATGCACATGTTCCTCTGCTACAAGATTCACGAGGCTTGGCCTCCTCACGTCGAAGCCTCCGATCCGCTTCCGAAGCTTTTGTCCGAAGCTCTTAAGGCTCGTAAGAACGATATTAGTGTCAAGGTTAGTTTCTATGATCCATCTACATAAACTTGTATAGAGCTAATGTAATCATTCCACTAGGATTTTGTTATTCTGATGCGTGTTTATTTATATATTATTTATTCTTTTTGTTCGGAGTCAATTTGATTATGATGAGTTTTGATTCGATGATTTGAATATGTAGACTCGTTTGACGATATATGAGGGCCGCGATGAGACAGAGTTATCAGATGGAGAGATGTTTTGAGTTTCCCTCAGATGATTAAATACCGGTAATTGATTGATGAGAATTATTTACTTGTGCTTTTACTTGAATAGTTGTAGTTCGTGTTTTATATCCACAATATCTAGTACAAATTGGATAAGGGTGATGAAGTTTGACTTTCATTATTAAGTCCTATTATAAATTGATGGATGAACTTTGATAGTTAGTTAAGGTTTCAATTATTGAAGCTTAGTTTGTTTTGATTTGTGACAAGTAAATTGATCAAATACCAGTAATTATTGAAGCTAAATTAATGTATGTAAGTTTGTTTTGTTTTTTGTACCTTTAAACTTGACAATCTATGAACCACAATCTGAATAATTGTGATGATTTGGACTTTAAATTGATGAGTTTGGCACTGCTGTTTGTTTAAATCGATGTCATACAAATAGAGTTTTACTTATTGAAGTTAAGTTTGCTATGAGTGTAGTTTTCTTCTGATGAGTAAATATTCAGGCTCTCTTGGTTGAGTCACGTACATTTGTTTTTTTTGTGATTGAAGGGGATTGAAGGACTCAGACATAGATACTTTTGTTGAGGATGTGCTTGTGAATGGCAAACCATGGACTTCTTGAATTCAGGAGGTGTTGACAGGTTCTCATGTATTCGTGTGCGCTCATTATACTAGAGATCGAAGATGCGGAGTTTGTGGACCAACTTTGATTGAGAAGTTTAACGAGGAGATTGAACTGAAAGGGTTGGAGGATCAAGTGTTTGTGAGTGCTTGCTCACATGTTGGGGGACACAAGTATGCTAGGAACTTGATAGTCTTTAGTCCAGATTCAGATGGAAAAGTCAGTGGTCATTGGTAGGATACAGATTCAATCATCTTTCCCTTCTTGTTGGTTTGTAATTACTTAAGAAAAGTTGAGGTTTTAGCTGGCTATTTCTGATAGTGTTAATGCCTCATTCTTATTTTTTAGGTATGGTTATGTTGCCCTAGCTGATGTGTGTGAATTACTAGATCAACATATTGGGAAGGGTGAGATCATTGAACGGATTAGGAGGTTTCTTTGCTTCATTTTCTTCATGCATCTTTGTAGTCTAATTTAGTTATGTCATAACTGTGCTTTTGTTATTGGTTTATTAGAACCAAAATGAGACAATTTCTAATACTTTTAATCTAACAAATGACTAAATTTATTGGCGAGTGCATGTTTGCTCTATTTCAATATTTTGACCAGTGTTACCCAAACATCTTGTGATAAATGTTCAGAGATTCATAGTTTGAGATGACAATTTACTTGCGGTGATAGAATGGAATATAGCTGTATGGAGGTTTTTCTCTTTCAATTATGAGGTCTTTGATGGAAATATCTTTATTCTTGTATGTTTGATGTACACATGTACTTGAAATTTACTACCAGCCGAGTGTAAATAATGCAAATACGTTTTCTTGCTAAGCAATTGTGAAAATGTGTAATTCATTTATTTTGTTGAGTTATCAGAGTAACAAACTGATATTTTTTCTAAATGTGTGAATTGTGATTCCAAATAGCATAACTAAGGATTTTGAATAGCTTCCATGAACCCTTGTTTCCTTTTTACATGATAAAACTGTCTTATCAATTTTTATTTCTTTTTCATCTTTTTCCTGCTTTTAATCTTAGTATCCTGCAATTTGACTTGGTTTTTATTTTTTATATCCCGCTGATTTCTTCCTTTTACCTTTGCTGTCGTTTTTTACATTTGGTTGCACACCCTTTTTCTTCATCCTTTGGTTTTTTTGCCGTACAAATAATGGTTTTTAGTGCACAATGACTATGGTATTGTCTGCTCTGCTAGTGATCAATCATTTTCTCTCATTAAGTTATGCCTTACATGTGCCAAATTTGTCTGTGTCTGTCAACATTGTTAGTAACAAGTGTCAACAACATGAATATGCTTCAATTTTATACTAATTTGCTTTGCCTAAATAGGTTTCTTGACTGAGCACATCTCATTGATGCCCAGGGCATATTGATTCTTCATTCTTATTTTATGCGCATCTTTAATTTAATGTTTCTGTTAGGAATGAGTATTGGTTATAGAATGACAAAGTTGCACTATTTTGTATTCCCAATTGTCTATTGGTTGGAGGTTCATTGCAACTAGGGTTGGTACCTGGTGGTTCTTTGTGTCATTTTGCTCAAACTATTTGTGTATTCTTTCTTTGTTAGTATATTACTGCCTACCGGATAAATTTAGATATTATTTTTTCCATCTTTAGATGCACCTGTTATGTTAGAGGATGAGCAGGGGTCGGACTTGCCTAGATGAAGTTCGGGAATCTCTTTGTCAACAGCAACTGCAATGCCTTCAGAATACTAGAAGTAAATTATCTGATATTATTTACCATTGGTTTATTTTGTGGATGTAATCAAATTCATAATTTAATATAGTAGTAATTTATATTGAAAAGTGAATTTGAGATGCATATATGGATAGTTTGGTATATATTTTGTGGATGTAATAATTTAAAACTATAAACGAATGGTATTATTGGGATGTATTTTGAATGGTTGATACATTTTGGCTTAAAATTTAAATGAGAATTTAGACCTTTTAACTATATATCATGGTATTAGCATATTGCAGGTGCATTGGTAATATAGGTGAACCATAATTTTTTTTCCTTTTTATCTACAACATTTTAAAAACGTTGTGTAAATGTGCCTAAACGTTTTGTAAATGTGCCTAAACATTGTTTGAAACATTAAACTACAACAATTTTAGCCAGAAAATGTTGTGGAATCTTACTTTCTACAACGTTTTCAGGCATCTGCTAATTTATGGAAAACAAATCTACACCATTTTTTCTTAAAAAACATTGTCTAATGTGCTTAACTACAACATTTTAAAAACGTTGTGTAAGGGTGTCAAATAGATGACACCCTTAACCACAGTGTTTTGCTGAATAAAACCACATCATTTTTTATGCGTTGTCTATTTACTGTTTTGCAGTAGTGGTACAACTAAACTTGAGGTGGAAGCGGGGAGCTTGTTGTCCAAAATAAAATAATTGAATAGTTGGAAGTTTGTCTATAAAACTTTGTAAAGGCTTCTCCGCCCGCTGAAGGAGTTTTTATTATTGATAGTAATAGAATCTCAAGTTCCAAGTAGGGACTTGAGACTAGACGTAGCAATAAACCAAAAGGTGTATGTTGTGAACCAGATAAATCTCTGTGCATTGTGTGATTGAATTTTTATTATCTTGCATGTTAATATCTAATATCTAAAACTGCAAATTGATTATTAAAAATTCAAAAAGACCTAATATAATTTTTTAACTTGTAATAATCTATTCAACCCCCTTCTAGATTATTATTGGACTTTGAAATTGTCAACTAATAAGAGTTCTGAACTTCAGGAGAAAGCAAATTAGCATTCTTCTGTAGTGCATGTCTGGAAGGAATTATGTATGCTTTTGTATTCTGACATATGATAAACAATATAAGTAGTTAAATATTAACATTTGGTAATTGGGGGGGTGGGGGGGGGGAACACATGAGGCATACCTGTCATTACAAAATTGAAATTGTACAAGTCTTGATCCTTGACTTCCAACCGCTTCATGCAAAACCAGTATGTATAGTTCAAGAATAGAGCAATCTGCTTAAACAAATTTATTTACTTATTTAATAAACATAATTTTCTCTTTTACTTTAACATGAGGAAAAGAAAAAGTTCAAATGCAGATCCTCTTTCTGTCTATGAAAGTTGATAATATTTTTACCTTGAAAATGACTTGAAACACAGCCCCAAAAACCTTCAATTTGGTGATCAAGTCCTAGTTCATTAAGGCCAAAGTTTTTAGCGGAGTTTTTTGCGTTAGTATTTTCTGCGGGTACAGAAGCACGCTGAGTGCCTTGCTCGGCATCTCCCTCCAAGCACGTCAGTCATGATGTATCCTTCATTCCTCAATGTGTCAAAAAGTTCAGGAAGAAATTCCAGCACCTATTGTAAAATTTAAGTCCAAAACGTTCACGAAGTTTATCGTCTATTGACTCTTTTCCAACAAGACAATACTTGCCATGCATAGTTACTACAAATTTGTGCCTCAAAAATTGCCATGGGGTAATCTTTTATTCTTAGAATATTTAAAGCATCATCAATAGAAATAACATCTTCCAGCTTCTTCCTGCCCAAAAAACAACTCAATCATATTCTAACAGAGCCATCACAACCACCTAAAGAAGAACCAAACAAACCTTCCAATGTAACTTAGAACAAGAAAAGCCATTCTAAACTCAAGTTCGATCAGTATCAACCGCTGTTGACTTATTACAGGTGCTTCTCTATGGGAGTGTTTGATCTCTCTTAATTTGAAGATGGTGAAAATAAAGAATGTTTTTCTATGGGAGTGATTGTCCTTGATAAAGTTGATGAGGGGGAAAATGTATTCACTACAAAAAAATGTTGCTTTAGCAACAATCGATTTTCGTTGCTAAAGGTGCCAAATTTCGTTGCAAAAGGGTTTTGGCAACGACTTTACTTTCGTTGCGTCTTTCGTTGCGCAATGAGCGTTGCTAATTATTTTGCAACGAACGTTTTTTTTTTCTTTGCAAAAAGTAATACATTTTGCAACGAAATTTAACTTTCGTACAGAGACATCGATCCTTTAGCAACAAAATGTATTGTTGTAGAATAACTAAAATTTCGTTACTAAAAACACCATTTCGTTGCAAAAGCCTGTTAATTGGAAACGAAATGAACTCTTTTTTTTGCAACGACCGTGCATTTTCGTTGCAATTGACACCATTTTGCAACGATATTTTTCATTGCAGTAAATTATGAAAATTGTTGCCTAAGCTTGCTTCCGTTGCGGAATGTAAACTATTTAAAAACGATTTTTTTTGCTAATTATATTATTTGGCAACAACATCATGCTAAATCAGCAACGAAAATGTTTGTTGCTGGTTATTTTTCAATAGCAACGAAAGTCGTCGATTAGCAACGACATTATATATTGTCATTTCTCTATATGTGCAACAAAAGTTGATATGATTTGCAACGATAAAAAATGTTGCCTTTTATGTTAGAATTAGCAACAATATCCTCTCCGTTGTTATTAGGTTAATTTTTCATTGTCAAATATTATATTTTTAATGTCATTAGCAACGAAAATTTGTTGCTAAATGTATAAGAAATTGTTGCTATATTAAAACTTGTTCAATGCTTTGATAACGAATTATATTGTTGCCAAATAAAAATTTAATATTCTTTTTGTGTACCTGGCTTGCTCAATGTCCCCATAGCAAATAATGGCAAAAATACAAAAAAAACTAAAATATTATTAACTTAACAAAAGCATCCACTCCATAATCATTCATTATCTTTACAATTAACTATCTAAGCTACCACAGTTCTTCAATCAAAGTATATATCTACATATATAGAGAGAGTACACTTCATAATTTCGTCCCTTGTCTTCCGTAAACGTAGCACATAAATTTGATACCCAGTATTGTAAGGCAGGTCATAGAAGCAGTCTTCCTGTACATATTTAAAAATAATATCAAAGTCAGGAAAATGAAGCAAATAGGTCACCAAAGGCAAACTATTTAAATTTAGGTTTGGAAGTTCAAATACAGACACAAATTTAATTGAGTAACTGACAAGCTAACCTTTCTTCACTTCACCAAGTTCTCTGGCCATAGCAAGGAGTTCATCTCTGTTCTTTCCCATTACATGAGACATGTCCTACAAGCATATAGCATATTAGAAATTTATTCTAATAGATTCATATCTATTAAAAGAAAACTATATATATAGTATAATTCTTAATTCATATCATATTTCACATCTGGTGAGTTAAACATCTATAAATAAACACAAGAAGAAAATGTAAATATGATAATGATCTTAACACCCATATGTTAAGAGCAGCAGTTAGCCTTGTCTTGTGAGATCCAGCTAACATGCCATCTTCATATGAATGAACTACAGTAACAACTTCAAGCTCCCCCTCCTGCTAAAAAAATAAGATCACTCCTGAACATATCCAATTTAAGAAAAAAAATATTCTTTTAAGAAACTTTCAATTAGTGACAAAGATGTCAAGACATTTTAATAGTAAACAGAAAATATAAAAGCTTGGGTAGGTTTTCCTTGTACAGAGAGAGTAAGGCAATATCAGGGGTGTTAGGATATTACTGATATAGACATAACCATAATGTTTTACAATACAAATTGGATGATGAGCCAAATACAGATTTTCCTTCATCAAGTGTAAGGCCTCAAGTATTGGTTATAGACAGAAGACGTGAATAGGATCGATGATTTGTTCTTAAATTCAAAGAAATTTCAATTTCACTGTGCATTATTAACAAGAAGATCCACCTTTACTATATATAATTCAACAAGTTCCTATTACAACACTTGCTAAAATTGACTTTTAAAAGTTCCCACATACTTTATAACGTTTTCCAACACTTTTTGAAATGAAATTTTTAAGACATATTAAATGCACCTGTTAGCATTTGCCTACAAGTTATTTATGTAGAAAGAAGTAGGTTAAGAAACTTGCATGCAAGCTGCAAGTTTTAAAGATGCACAAGTGAAGAGGAGATGGCTACGACCAAATCAAGGAAATTGTGCAAGACAAAATCAATTATAATATATAAGAGTAATCCATGAACTCACTCTGATCTGACAGTATGACTCTTTAAGTCTGTTCAGAGTCAACAAATGAATCTGTAAGTCTATTCAGAGTCTCCATCCTGAAATGAACAGAAGAATAAATGACGATTATACATGAGAGAAAGATTAGTCTACTACGAAGAACCATCTTAATATTTACGTGACAACAATAATGGCAATAAAAATGGACATGGCTGATTATATATCAATTGGGTCTCAGCAGGTGGAGTACTGCTACTACTAATTGATAATGGGAGTACATAGATGGCATTTATATATTTGAAGCTGCTATTAGTGAGAAAGTTAGAAATTGAGGTGATTAGATTGTATGGAGTATATTAGGAGGTGGTGTACCTGTTTGTTTGGTTATGCCTATGATTCTAATGAAAAATGAGATGGTATTAGTGATATCTATGACGATCTATTTGTACTGGTCATGGCGATGTTAATGGTAATAATTTTATATTGTCTCCTAAATGATGGTGATGGATGCCAATGCAAAAACTCTAACAAGAAAAATAATGTAAATTTAAAGTTGCATCACCAATCTTAAATTGTTTTACTTTAATCAAAGATTCTCCCAAATGAATATATTGAGTATTGCTACAGATACATAAAATAACATACAAAATAATGTGTCATAATATGATTAGTTGATGATTTACCAAAAATAGATGGTTCTAATGATTATAACCTACTTCAACCATACACATCATTTTGTATCCAATTTTAATATCCATTCTTTATTCATCAAAGCACTATTGTAATATATTAAATATTCACTTATCAAATTTTTTTTATTAAAATATAAATACCAAAGTATGTTGGTGGCCCAACAACAAGGTTGGAAATGCCTCATAACTCATTTTTTATGTGTGGTGGGGGGGGAGTAATTATAAATATTACCTCGATGCAGATAACTGAAGTCACCTGAGCACCTATATTCAAAATGCATGTTGTTGATAAACCATTGCCAAAAAACTGCAGCAATACCTTCTTGGATCAACAAATCAACTATAAGAACACATATACCAGAGGAGAAACTCAAAGGCATAAAGAACAACAATAAAAACAAGAAGGAACAATTGAGGAATCAAAATAAATATTTAAAACTTGAATCACTCACATCACATATCTATAACTCTTTACATCAAAATCCTGTAGTTTGGCATTTTTGTAAAAAAATTAAAATTAAATATTTTACTAATATATATTTTATGCTTTGCTGTTTTGGGTTTGTGGATTGGGAACTGCGAAGAGAGAGAAAATCATGTTTAAGAAAGATCCAACACTAATTTACTTAATATTATGATTTAAACATACAACACTAGACTTGGCTACTTGAAAGTAAAATAAGCTAGTCAATTCAACTTGGAGACCTCTTGGTACAACCATGTATGTACACATTACAAAATATAACCATTGAAGATAAGTTACCGCAAGAAGAAGTCATCAATACCATAGAGAAATTAAGCAAAACTCAAGTATTATGAATAGTTTATGTTCGTTCTAGTAGAACATACCAACTAAGTAAGAAATGAGTATTATCAGTAGAAAGTTCCCTTGATATCTGATTGGTAAAGAATAAAGTGACAAGTTAACAAATAAATGAAATTGATTTTTTTTTTCCACAACTTAAGCCTTATGAAAAGTTGAAAACCAACTTAAGATCTTGCATTTGGATCCACTCTAACTATCTCAAGTAAGTAAAATCATTGAGCAAAGTAAAAATACTAAAATTCAAATATAGTTGCTTACAACTACTAAAGAAATATGAATTCCAATATTATTAATAAGATTTCAACAGTACACAATTAACATCTTTTTGGCCAAAATAATCAATTAATCATTTAAATGTGTATCAACATAAACTTGCAAGAATACACAAGTTTGGCCCTATTAGTATACCCAAAACCACATGATACAGTAATGAAAGACAAACATACTATAGTTTAACAGTTGAAAGTCCATATCCAAATAAATCTACATCCAGTTACAACATCCTCAATACCCCTCCTTAAGAAGGGTGAGTTGTAAAAAATTCATGCAACTCAGAAATACACATAACTAATGTCTCATGACAAATTAAATTAAGCTTGAACATGATCAAACACAACTAACGACATCGATAGCAAGCATTTGACCATTGCTTTTCTTCAGCTTTCTTAGAAAGTACCTTCGTAACACAAATAAAAATTTTACAATGTATGATTAAAATAATCCTTAAAAGTCCATACAAATTGGATACATCTCATTTGCTTTATCTTTATCTATTTTCTGCCATTATTATAAGTATTAGCTCTCTTTCTCTTTCAATTGTGAAATTTCAATACTTTCTATTTGGTTTTATCCTCTATTTTTTTGTTCAGCTGCCAGCCTGCTACCTTGATTATATATAATTTTCTCATTTAGGTTTTTGAATTTTTAGTTTTATGTTATTTCTCTACATAATCTCCATTTGGGTTTACTTGGATTTTCTGAAAATTCTTTTTTTTCATCTTGTCACCTTCCCTTCTTGTTATTGAGCTTATGTTCATTCAAATCCACCCAACAACGACTACATTCAATAATCATTCAACAATAAAAATGATTTCAAATCAAGCTATCTAGTTAGTTATAGCTTATGCTTTTAAGATATTACTTTATTTAGTCGGTTAATACATATAATATGTATTGAAAATTTATAAAACCTTGCAAGTTTAGTGATATACTACTGTTGCAGGCATGACATATGAATACCAAAATCACTAGTAACAAAGAAATAGCAACTTGACACTGTCCATATTATGGAACGTTAAATCATCGTACACTAAAAATAATCAATGTCATATATAAGTAAAAGAAGGTATATCAAATGGCAGGAATAAAAGTAGTAATTGAGTAATATAGACAAAAGGAGGGCTATATAAGAAATTGCTCAACACCTCTTTCCTTTTTTCTCATATATATATATATATATATATATATATATATATGTTCTTTCATGTGATAGATAAATCTAAAAATTAAATGGAGAAATCAGGAGTAATAGTATTGTTCATGATCATCTCTCTCCTTGTTTGCGTTTTAGTTCCAGCAGTATTTGCACACAACATTCTGATTGTATTTATATTCGGAGATTCAGTTTTTGATGCATGAAACAATCACTACAACAAGAAATATAATATTTTATCACACTACACATAGTAAAGTGTAGGAATTCGAAATACCAACTCCGACATGATATGTGTAATAATTATTTCATATCTCTAAATTATAACAAGTTAATACATCTATATGCTTAATAAATAAATAATGATAGATAATACAATATTAATGAAACTATAAGTATCATTTAAGGAATTCAAAATACAAACTACTACATGATATGTGTTTGATAATTATTTCATATATCTGAATTAGAACAAAAAATACATCCATCATGTGATTAATAAATAAAAATTTATAAATATAAATTATATAAATATAATGTATTTACGAGATGGCCTAATATATTATATATATTATATAAATATAATTATTTATGAGATGGCCTAATATATTATATTATGCCAAATAGAGATGAACTAGAGATATGAGATGAGGAAATTAATATTTTTGGAAAAAAGAAAAAAGGTAAAAGGAGAACTAGGAATAGCTAGGGGTATACCATTACTATTCTTCTTTTTATGTTTTATTTTTGGACTTAAAATATGTTCATGATTTAAGTTACTCCCTCCATCTAAGAATAAAAGTTCTTATTATTTTATGTAATCTGAAATTAAATATTTACTTATATTAAATAATCTATTTTTTATAATAATTTGTGCGTAATATCCTTAGTATTAAATGTCATATTTTTATTATTTATAAATATTTATATAATATCACTAGTCATGTATAGAAAAATATGCAATTAGATGAGAATTTAAATATGAATAATTTTATCATTTGATATTTTTTTTAAAATTAGCATAAAATTAATCATCACTTTCATTCTCGGAGTGAGGGAGTACTTGTAAATATATCCTACTTCTATCTAAAAATAGGAAACATTGAGAAACATAGATATAATAATCAGGTTTGATGAGATTGAGTTTATTTGGGTCGGAGGCCCAGAACTAACAAGCTTGGCAATCGATTGTCACGAGTACTATTTCAACAACCATAATCTATACTGCTGATCGCAACATTAGATGACACGGATTGAAATGAATTTTCCCCTGCCGCTACAAGCTATAGCGACATGAGAAATTACTCATTTGCCCCTCATTTACTCATGTGCTACATTATCTACCACCCATCTTAAATCTCCACATTAAACTATATAAATATAAATATATGCATATATATATATATATATTTATAAATTTATCTCTAAATATTCATATAAATATTTATAAACAAATATTCATATAAATTTATCTTAAAATTTATAAACAAGTATTTATTTATAAATTTATAAATATTTAATCTAAAATTTATAAAATTTAGATATGAATATTTGTTATAATTATTTATATGAATATTTAAAGATAAATTTATAAATATTTATATGAATATTGTTCACATACATATATATATATATATATATATATATATATATATATATATATATTTATATATATATATATTATATATAAAATTTTCATAGTTACTTTATATATATTTAGTTTAATGTTGAGATTTGTTTAGTATTTTATTTAGTTTGATAAGAAAATTTGAAAAGAATATGTATATATACACACACAGACACACACATACGTACATATCATATGTGGACGGGCTGACTTGACGAATATGTGGTGGTGGTGGTATTATTATTATTGTTATTGTTGTTGTTGTTGTTATTATTATTATTATTATTATTATTATTAGTAGTAGTAGTAGTAGTAGTAGTACTACTACTACTATTATTAATATTATTACTGTTATTATTATTACTATTATTATTATTATTATTGTTATTATTATTATTATTACTGTTATTGTTATTATTAGTATTATTATTATTATTATTATTATTATGACTTTTATTATTATTATTATTATTATTACTACTACTACTACTACTACTATACTACTACTATTATTATTATTACTGTTATTTTTATTATTATTATTTTACTATTATTATTTTGTCTGTATTATTATTATTATTATTATTATTATTACTATTACTATTACTATTATTATTATTATTATTATTATTATTATTACTATTATTGTTATTATTATTATTATTAGTACTATTATTATTATTATGACTGTTATTATTATTACTATTATTATTATTATTATTATTATTATTATTATTATTATTATTATTATTATATTATTATTAGTATTATTATTGTAAGACCCCAACTTATTATTAATGAAATTTAATTTTCTCTATTTATTATTTTGAAATAGTAAGGGTTGATTTGATTAATGTAGATAGTTATGGGTAAAATATGCAAATATTTCAAAATAAGCAAGTGATTATAAAATATTTATTGTTGTCGGAGAATATTTGTTTGGCCGTGGAATATTCTTGCTGTCGAGGAATATTCGTACGACGACGCAGTCTTTTGTGGGCCCCATAACGGAATACGATTGGATGGAGAAAACGACAAATATAAGTTGTTTAAAAATAACGACGTAGTTGTTACTATTAATACTGTTAAAATATTCGGTGGTTAAAACACTGTAGCACACGGTATTGCACCAATTATTGATTCTTACGTAAGAAGACACTACTCAATAATTGTTACAGTAATTACTGTTCAGTATTTTATTTTATTGATTCAATAATTGCTGCATTGATATTTTATATTACTATTGTTTCAATAATTGTCATTACACAGTATTTTTTATTATCGAAGCAATAATTCATATTATCTGAATAATATTATTAGATAACATTATTGGCAATGTCTAGAAAGTTCTGTCTAAGGAGAGGTTTGGTCACCTAATTGCGCGCCAGTAAGGAGAAATTCTTATTGGAAAACCCTCTCTTTCTTGGGAACGGCCTGGTTGCCAGTACTGTGATTCTGTAATATTATTTGTGAATAATTAATTATTGATTTATATGATGAGGAAAATATTGATTTTATGTGGATATAGATGGAGAAAATTTTTAATGTGACAATTGTTGAAAATTAATATTTTATCTTTTTCTGATAAAATAATTCATTTAAATATATTATTATATTTTAATAATGTAATAATGATGATATTTTTACAATGAATGTGAGATATATGAGTATATGTGGAGGAGGAGTATTTTTGTTACCAAAGATATTTAAAGCATGTTTTATGTGTCGGTGGACCCCTTTTCTTGACTGAAATTTGATTATAGCTTGTAAAATCGACCGTTTGTGGATTTCGGTTAATTTCTGTTTGAAATTTAGAAAAACTTTCTTTTGCAAAGTTGTAGAGAATTGAATTTCCTATAAAAACTCGCAAGATTCAAATTTTCGGACAAAAGGGCTATTTATTGTGAATTATTGAAGTTCTGAAGTTCCGAAATAATTGATTTTTGGAAGTTTTAATTGTTTTAATTAACAAAAACGTTTTTTGTGTTTGGTTAGCCTCATTAAACATATGCAAGTTGCTAAATTCAGATGGTTCTAGGTGCGTAGACAAATTTGTTTATATATATTATTATTATATTAAATTTTCTACTTTGATGTTCTAAGCATTTTCCTATAAATAGGGTGCTTAGGTTAGAATTGAAAATCACACAAGAAACTGAAGTTTTCTCTCTCTATATTATCAAGCGTATTCTTGTGAGTATTTTGAGTATACTTTGAGTATTGCTATACGGTGCAAGTTCAAGTCATAGCCTATATCCGGTGTTTCAACTAGAAGTACTGTCTTTCGAGGTAAGGGATGTTATTTTATTCAAAAATGATATTATTTCTTCAATATCATTATGTCGAATTATTGGTTGGAAATTTTTATCAAATTTTGAACTTTTTTATGTCGGGGTTACTATTCTTGAGTTACTATTCACGAGTTACTATTCACGAGTACTATTCATGAAGCATGATGATGTTTTTTGTGAAATTTCTATCTTTTGGTGCCGGAGTTACTATTCACGCATACGGCACTATTCACGTATACGGCACTATTCACCGAAAAATGAAATTTCATCTTTTCGTCCAAAATATCTATTCCAGATACTAGCTTTGATTGTATCCATGTTTTGATCATTCTTGAAATTTACTCCACTCTGATTACTTATGAAGTATTTTTGAACTTGGATTGTTTAAAATACGAATCCTTAATATTTGCTCTTTTGTTTCACTGGATTCGTTTCCTTTAAAATATTTTTCATCATCCTCAGTCCTAAATGCTGAAATTACTGAATATCTTTGGCCTGTAGTGCAAAGATGAATGATTTCTTGATGAATATCTTTGGCCCTGTAGTGCAAAGATGAACAGGTGTTGAGATGAACATGACCGCTGATTAATATCTTGGCCCGTAGTGCAAAGATGAAGCAGGTGTTAGATGAACATGACCAACTGATGAATATCTTTGGCCTGTAGTGCAGAGATGCATATTTGATTCTATATATATAGTGATTGATGTTACAGGGATAAAATATCGACGATGAACCTTTAAATTCATAATAGAAGATAGTAGTTTGCATTCTCTACTTAACCTCTTCTAATGAATTGTTGTTTCCGCTGCAGTTGTTAATTTAAAACTGGTTGTCTATTGTATTCTATTAGACTTTTCCCTGTTAAAGACTAACGATAATTTGTTGTATATTATCTTAGTCATAATATTCTTTATTGGGCTAGTTGAGCTCACCCTTTTCCTTTTGTTCCATTTTTCTTCTCAGGAGGCGAGAATGTAGCGAGTACTAGTCGGGGTATGGAATGAAGGTTCTAGAGAGAGTTGTTTAGTAGTCCTCACCATTTTTGTAAAATAATGTATCAATAATTATGATGGGGATTTATTTGCGTGTGGATATTGTCTAGACGGCAATATCTGTATTTAAACTCACAGTTTATATGTTGTAATAATAAAGTTGTGGTTATTTATGTACCATGTATTTGGTGACTCAGAATGGGTTGGATGGAATAGACCTATTTTGGGGGCGTCACAATTATTATTATTATTATTATATTATTATTATTATTTTATTATTATTTTATTATTATTATTATTATTATTATTATATTATTATATTATTATTATTATTATTATTATTATTATTATTATTATTATTATTATTATTTAAGGCAACATTTAATAGTCATTGCAAAAAGTTGTATAAAATATGCAACGAAAATAAAATTGTTGCCTATGAATGTGGTCCATATTAGGCAACGAAATATAGCAACAAAAAAACCTTCGTTGCTCACGATGAGGAGAAATCAAGTGGTTAGAAATTTTGCAACGAATTTTATTTCCAAATTTTGCAAATCTTATGAATTTCGTTGCAAAAGTGAAAGCCAGACACAATCTGCAACGAAGGACAAGTTCATTGCTAAACATACACTTTTAACAACGACCTTATACAATCGTTACCTGAAAAATCATTGGTAAAGCCCCATGTTTAGGAACAAAAAAACTTTCGTTGCCCACGATGACGAGAAAGCAAGTGGCCCGAAAATTTGCACCGAATTTATAACAAAAAATTTTCCTGCCAATGAATTAACAACGAAATTTTGCAACGACTTATGAATTTCGTTGCAATAAGTGAAAGCCTGACACAATCTGCAACGAAGGACAAATCTCGTTGCTAAATATTACTTTTAGCAACGACTTATAAAGTCGTTGCCTGAAAAATCATTGCCAAAAGTCCATTTTTTTTGTAGTGATTGCGATACTTTCCCTCTCTAAACTGGAAGAGGGTGAGAA
>JAINUV010001172.1:0-60346 GCA_020205505.1 Panax japonicus
TACTCGTTATTTAGTTTGCAAATGGGGGAGGGCTCGAATCTTACAAGTATCATTTGATACAATTAATATAGATACAATTAATAAAGTGAAATAAATTATACATAAATAGAGATTCACGTCCTTACATTTATACCTAATTCTTGTTTTTTTTGTGATTGACTTTGATATCACAATAGATTACGTGTTAATGTGATTGTATTACTCATCACAAAAATATTAAACGTTTGCGTGATTGCCAAAACCATCACGTAAAACCTTTCATGATGGGCGTATACAAGAAGACCATTGTGATGCTAAAGTTATCACGTAAACCTTTCGTGATGGTTTTCCTACTTTTTTGTGATGGATTTTGGTCATCACAAATGACCATTTTTTAGTAATGTGAGTTATTATAAATAACGACATAATTGTTACCGTTAACACTATTGGTTAAAATACAGTAATACGCGTGGTTGCACAGTAGCACACGGTATTGCACAGTATTGTTTAATTATTGATTCGTACGTAAGAAGTCACTACTCAATAATTGTTACAGTAGTTATTGTTTAATATTTTATTTTATTGATTCAATAATTGTTGCGTTGATAGTTTATATTATTGTTGTTTTAATAATTGTCACTGCACAGTATTTTTCATTATCAGATCAATAATTCACATTATCTGAATAATATTATTAGATAACATTATTGGCAATGTCTAGAAAGTTCTGTCAAAGAGAGGTTAGATAATCTAATTGCGCGCCAGTAAGGAGAAATCCTTATCGGAAAACCCCTTCTTTCCTGGGAACGGCCTGGTTGTCATAATTGTGATTCTATAATATTATTTGTGAATAATTAATTATTGATTTATATGATAAGAAAATATTTATTTGATGTGGATATAAATGATGAATTTATTTATTTTATTTAGTTATAAATGAAGAAATTAATGCTGAGGTATTTTATTAGTATTTTGTCGGAATGGAGGTATTAAAAATCATCCGTTTGTGGATTTTAGATATTTTTTGTTTAGAATTTGGAAAAACTTTCTTCTGCAAAGTTGTAGAGAATTTGATTTCCTGTGGAATGGACATATAATTCGTATATTTTTGATAAAAGGGTTATTTATTATTAAAGTTTCTGATTATTGTTTAAATGATAAAATACTTTAGAAAATTCTAGAATCGGTGGACCCCACTTTTGTTTGGTGAGAAATGTGCTCAAATTTTATTTTAAATGTGGTGGGTGGAAATAGTAGCAGGTAAAACCATTAGGTAGCAGGTCAAGTCTACTTCGGCATGCTATCATTTTCCTATAAATAGGTGCTTAGGTTAGAATTGAAAATCACACCAGAAACATAAGCTTTCTCTCCTATATTATCGAGCGTATTTTGTGAGTATTTAAATACTTTGAGAGTTGCTATTCAGTACAAATTTCATTCAGCATCATATCCGATATTCCATTCTGAAGTACTGTTTCTTTGAGGTAAGGGATGTTATTTTCTTCATAAATGATATTATTTCTTTCAATATCATTATGCCGAATTATTGATCTGAACTTTTTATCAAATTTAGAACTTTTTGTGTCGGGGTTACTATTCACGTATACGGCACTATTCACGAATACGATACTATTTACCAAAAAATGAAATTTTTTCTTTTTGTCCAAGATGTCTATTATGGTTACTGTTGGGTCATGATATTTCTCCTATTGGGCCGAATGAATTGAGCTCAATTGTTTAATTAGTCTATTGGGCCTTCATTATTGAACCTTGAAAGTCATTGGGCCCAGTCATCATATCATTTCTATTAAACCCTATGGGTCTATTACTTTAACTTGTAATGATGAAAAAGCATGACAGTTGACTAAGACACCTGCCATGCATTAATGTGGATGAGATTATAGCCGGCCGGCGGCATAAACAGTGGAGAAGAAAGGTGACAACCTGGATGCAGTCGACAGAAAGCACTAAGGAGTGGGGGCTGTGTCAGATGGTAGTGGGTGGCACGGTTAACCAGGCAAGAGAGTAACCTAGCAAGGATTTCTTCACAAATAGGTACGTTCATATACATTCAACTGATTATTATTATCTCTCTCAATACACTAGACATTATTATCCTCCATTGTTAACCTTGTGAACACCGATACTGACTCTCACGCCTGAGCTATCCCCTGACGGTCGAAGCCGTCAAGCTTTGGGTGTTTATCGTGTTTACTATGCAGGATCAGGCGTCTTACGTGATTGGGACGTTGGAGAAGATCTTGACGTTAACATTAGCGCTAGAAGGAGGGCTGAGTTCTAGTGTCATTGAGTTTTTAGTCACATTCATTTAATCTACTTCGGAAGATGGTGAGGAGTAAGGATGGTACGCTAGAAGGGCATGCGATGACTGTGAGCTTGTCGTTGCCTCGTGTTTCAGTAAAGGATCGTCTGTGTAATACCCGAAAATAAAATAATAAAAATAATAATTAAATAATAATAATAAAATATTTTATTTTAAACCATATTAATTGGACTTTGTCATTTATTTTGGGTCAAGCTAGTCATTTAATTTTGTGGGCTGATGAATTAATAAGTGTTGGGTAAATTAAATTGGTAAAATTGGACTTTAAATTAATGATTGGATTATAATAAAATCTTATTAATTATTTAGATTGAACGGAGAGAGTCTGAACGAGTCAAATTTGGAATATAATTTAGGTATTACATTATCGATTCCAGGTACGGATTCCGTACTCTTTCAGCGAAACTCTTTTATTTTTAATTTGTTCGTTTCGTTATGCGTTTTGAAAATTAGTATTGCCTCATGATTTTTTCTTGTCAAATTCATTGTGATAGTTTCGTTTGGCGTTCATAGTTGGAACTCATATTTGTACTCTGTAGACTAGTACAACATGTCTAAATTTATTTTGATATTCGTAGTAATGTGCATGTTAATATTTTTGAAGACTTTGTGTTGATATCTCATTTCAGTTTAACATGTACATGTTAGAACCCCTTCGTTGTGTCGCATGTGTTGTGACATTATATTTTGATAGAATACCGTAGGGTATACCTGAGCTATAACCACCTGTGGGGGTACCACAGGCATGTCCTCTTGGCACCGAGGCATGACACCTTCCGTGGCGGTGTGATCAGTCCACGGCGTCTCCGTTTTGTGCTCCGGTGGGAGTTGGCCATTTGGTGTTTTGTTGTGGGAGGCGTATGGGTCGACCCTAGTTTTCTGTTCTGTTCTGCGGATTGGTGATGTTTGTGCCAAACACACCTTCCAATTTTGCACGCATCTGGATTGCGCAGTCCGATGTGTGATTGCCTGTGTGGCATTATTTTGATTGCCTGTGTGACATTATTTGACTTGCCTGTGTGGCAAGGTATATTACTATTTATTTTGAGCTCGGTATGAAATAACACCCAGCCATTTGATTCAGCCTACCATTTTATTGTGTTAGTTTTATTCGTTTCGTTTCAGTTCGTTTTGTTCAATTCATTTAATTGAGTTAGTTATTTCGGTTCATTTCTTGTATTCTATATCCGTACTGGGCATTTGGCTCACGCTGTGTTTTTTCTTCCGGCAGGTAATCAGGGGGATCAAGGGCAAGTGTGATGAGAGCTCCATTCATTCCAATGATTTAGAAATATTCTGTTTAGACTTGATGTGTCAGTTATTTGGGATTGTAATAAATTAATTAGATTATGGTTTGAGCCAGTGTGACATTTATTATGGTTTGTCTTATGATATTGAATTATTATGAGATTACTCTTTTGTGGTTTAGAGCCTTGTGATTTTCCTTAGTTCTGTTGTGTTTTGAGTAACCTCTCTTTCTATTTTGGAAAGGGGGTGTTACAGAGTTTGGTATCAGAGCTTAAGTTCTTTCTTGTAGAAAACCTATTTAGGTTTGACCTGTGAGTTATGGGTAGACTTCTGGGTTAGATTTTTGTTCTGATTGATTTTCTGTTCAGCTATCATATCAACCATATTCGAATTTGTCTCTAATCTGCTTTGTTTATATTCGTGATCTCTTTCTTAGATGGCTCGAAGATCAGCTAGAGTTGCTGGGAGGCGAGGTAACAACAGGGGAAGAGGTGAAGGTCGGTCCAATGAGCAACCTAATGATCAGATTAATGCTCAGTTGGCTACCTTGGTGAATCAGGCTGTGAATCAGGCGTTACCTCAGTTGGTGGCGCAGGTTGTACAGGCAATGCAGCAGCCGCCACCAGAAATTCCTGAACAGGAGAACCCGGGAAATAATGGTCCACATGCAAACGAAGAGGAAGTGAATACAGATGGTATTGATCAGCAGGTGGTTCCAATGTATGTGTGGTTGGAAAGGTTTCAAAAGCAGAAACCACAGGCATTCAATTTAGGTCCAACTCCAATTGATGCAGAGCATTGGATTGCCCACTTAGAGAAGATTTTTGATGTGTTGGGATGCTCAGATAATCAAAGAGTGTTGCTTGGTGCTTACTAGCGGGGGATGCACAGAGGTGGTGGAAAGCACTGAAGACAACCAAGGGTGATGGTTATGTCGAGACACTTAGTTGTACGGAGTTTTGTGAGGTCTTTTATCAACAGTACTTCCCAGCTGCTGATAAAGAGGCCTATGCTAGAGATTATCTGTCTATTCGGCAGAAAGATGACGAGTCCATCACAGATTTCATGACGAGGTTCACCAGGTTGGCAGGATTTGCGGGAACTTCTGCAGGGACTGCAGCGGAACAGGCGGAGAAGTTTAAGTGGCAGATTCATTATAGGTATCGCTGTTGGGTAAAATCTATATACGCACAACACGCAAGTATACGTGGTCAACAAGTAATAAAGTGATAATTTGAGTATCGTTCCCACAGAGAATTATTTAATAAAAATCACCAAGTACTAACCCGTAACCAACTCAATCTTATTTAAACGAATGAATTACAAACTATATAAATTAACTACTATTCCACTAATTAAATTAAGACTACGGAGATTTAAGATCACAACTTCACTTATTGATTCATTTAGGCTAACACACTTCTCATCAATTATTCTCTATCCCGAATTGTTAATCAAGAACACGAAAGTAGTATTAACCACCTCTCGATGCACTAATATCGTATTAACGTCAATCCACAATTAAGATAGAAATCCGTTAAACACCTTAATCAACTAACCCACTATATCTCTATGTGAATTACAATTGAAGAAGGTTGAAGACTAAGTTCTCTATCCGATTACATGCGATGTCAAGCATATCTCTACCTTAACATACATCAAGTATAAGCTACTAACAAAATCCTGAACACGTGCTATCATGATTAGATCTAAATCTATACTTCATCTCTCGAGTTCATATAGATTATCACGGTAATTGATGGCCAATCAATTAAACAATTAATGCCAAATCACAATAGACAATCCTCACAATAGAAAATACTAATTGATAACGAAGCATATTAAAATAAACTACACAATAAGATCCATTGTAATCTCGTAATCTCAAACAAAGAATTAGTTCATGATTATTGAATTAAAACTAAGAATTCACAATTGAATACACATTAAAAGACAAAAATAGAAGAAGTAAAGAAGATAGAATCTATTGTCTGTAGATTTAACACTCCCTCCTTGCTCCTACTTTGAATCTTCAATGGTCTCCAAGTTGCATCAATCTCCAAATATCATAAAAACTAGTGTTTTTCTCTAATTTACTCTAATCTAATTTAATAGAATGCTCTCTAATCTCCTCATAATCTCCTCTAATCTGTGTTATTACCCTCCTTTTATAAGCCTTTATAGATGTCTTTAAGTCCTCTTGGAAGTCCTTGAATCAAACAACTCGAAACAATCCTTTTCGGACTCAAATTCGGACAAAATCTCTTCATTTTCGCATAGGCCAGCCCCGGCTGAACTTTTCCCTTGCAAAAACCCAGCCCCGGCTGGGTAGTGGACTGCTAAAACACCCAGGACCCCAGCCCCGGCTGGGTCCTAAGGCACAAAAACGTCCAGCCCCGGCTGGACACTAAACTGCGAATTGATTTTCTACTGGAACCTCCTCTGCTAAAACTTCTATAACTTTTACACCGAGAGGAGTTACGGGGACCGCGACATATCAAATCGAAGCTATCGACTAGATCTACAACTTTCATTCTTTGAGATGTCAGAAAAAACAAACGCATGATGGTCGAAAGTGGACTGGAAGTGACTGCTATGTAAATGACCACCCAAAACGGTGAAGTTCAATGACATCCGTTGGTAGAAATGCCACAACTCTTTCATCCGAACTCCGATTGGAATGATTTAAGATGTTCCGGAAAGCTAAGAAAACACTCTACAATATAGTCCAAGCTCCAAGCCAAGAACATGAAATGACATGAAAGCACAAACGATATCCGGCTTGCTTTTGTTTGCATTTTCCGTGCTTTTCCTTACCAATAATCGCTCACATCGCTTCCAAACGTATAACCTACAAAACGAACACAAAATGCATGAAAAATAACTAAGACACATGAATAAAAACAACTAATTCAAGTAAAAGATACCGGATAAGTAGGCATAAAACCTACTTATCAATCGCCAACATCTCATTAACACTAAGTTTGCAGATGTATCGGCGGTGGCTAAAGCGGCCAAGAACATTGAGATGGAGCAGCAGGACTTTCGGACTTCCAAACCGGAAGGGATTCAAAAGAGGGACAGAGATGACCAGCAGGGTCAAGCTTCAGGTCAGCATGGGAGAAATCAAGGTGGTCAGTGGAACAGAAATCGTGGTGTTCAGCAGGGGCAGTGGCGTGGCCAGAATCAGAACAGGGGCTATCAGCAGATGCCTCAACAGGGGCAAAATCGTCAGCTTCAGCTACCTTGGTATAGATAGAATCGTCAGCAGGGGAATAATCGTCCGCAGGGGCAAAATCAGGGTCGTTATCCAGGATCAGCTGGTGGGGGTAACCCGAATCTTATTCCGATAGCTCCTTGTGCTATTTGTGGGGTTATTCATCCGGGGAGGCAGTGTCACAGACTCACCGGTGCATGCTTCTTGTGTGGACAGATGGGTCACATTGCTAGGGATTGTATCGGTCCACGCGGAAATGGTGGAGGTGGTAATAATGGTGGCAATGGAGATCAGCGTCAGGGTGGCCGAGTGTTTCCTTTGACGTATAACCAGGCAGCGGGCGCACCAGGTACTGTTTCTGGTACTCTTTTAGTTGGCAATCGCGAGGCTTCTATTTTATTTGATACGGGTTCTACTCATTTCGTTGTTGCTCAGTCTTTTGTTCGGCACCTGGGTGTGCCATCTCAGTCTTTGAATTCTGTTATGTCTATTGCTACCCCGATGGGGACTTCTGTTGTTATTTCTGATTTGTATCGGGGGTGTCCGATCAGTTTTGGGGATAAGATCCGTATTGTTAATCTTCTTCCGATGTGTATGCACGATTTTGATGTCATTCTTGGGATGGACTGGTTGGATAAACACCAAGCCACTATCGATTGTCAGGCAAAGAAGGTTATATTCGGAGATATGAAATCTCCAGAATTCGTGTTTCAAGGTTCTCAGCCGAGTAGGGTGTTGAAGTTGATTTCAGCTTTGAAGGCTGGGAAGTTGGTGGCAAAGGGTTGTGATGGGTATTTGGCGTTTGTGAGAGATACCTCTAAGGGTGAGTCTCGTATTGAGGATGTTCCAATTGTCCGTGACTTTTCCGATGTGTTTCCTGAGGAGTTGTCAGGGTTGCCACCACAGCGGGAAGTGGAATTTGCTATTGAGCTTGTTCCTGGTGCGGAGCCTATCTCTAAGGCGCCGTATCGGATGGCACCGTTGGAGTTGCAAGAGTTGAAGGAACTGTTGGATCGTTGTGTGATTCGGCCGAGTGTTTCGCCGTGGGGTGCTCCAGTCTTGTTTGTGAAGAAGAAGGATGGGTCTATGAGGTTATGCATAGACTACAGGGAGTTGAACAAGATTACCATCAGGAATCGGTATCCATTGCCGAGGATTGATGACTTGTTTGACCAACTTCAGGGGGCGAAATATTTTTCAAAGATAGACTTGAGATCGGGCTATCATCAGTTGAGGGTGAGGGATGAGGATATCCCTAAGACGGCTTTTCGTACTCGATATGGGCATTATGAGTTTCTGGTGATGCCATTCGGTGTGACTAACGCTCCGGCGGTGTTTATGGATTTGATGAATCGGGTGTTCAGGGAGTACCTGGACCAATTTGTCATTGTCTTTATTGATGACATTTTAGTTTACTCTAAGTCTAAGGAAGAGCATGAGGAGCATCTTCGCACAGTATTAGGAATTTTGCAGAAAGAGAAGCTGTATGCTAAATTCTCCAAATGCGAGTTTTGGTTGGAACAGGTTGCATTTTTGGGCCACGATGTTTCTGCTGAAGGCATTAAGGTGGATCCTGCGAAGGTTGAGGCTATCACTAAATGGCCAAGACCTACTACAGTGACGGAGATTAGGAGTTTCTTGGGTTTTGCAGGGTATTATAGGCGGTTTGTGGAAGGGTTTTCCCTGCTTGCCTTACCATTGACTCAGTTGATGAGAAAGGGCGTGAAGTTTATATGGAATGAGGAGCGCGAGAAAAGTTTTGAGGAGTTGAAGAAATGACTTGTGACAGCTCCTATACTTGCATTGCCGTCGGGGACAGGAGGCTACCAGATTTATAGCGATGCTTCTAAGAAGGGCTTGGGGTGTGTTTTGATGCAACACGGTAAGGTGATCGCTTATGCTTCTAGGCAGCTTAAACCTTATGAGGTGAACTACCCCACACATGATTTGGAGTTGGCAGCGGTAATCTTTGCCTTAAAGATTTGGAGGCATTATTTGTATGGAGAGACTTGTGATATCTTCACCGATCACAAAAGTCTTAAATACATTTTCACTCAGAATGAGCTCAATATGAGGCTGAGGCGTTGGTTGGAACTTCTAAATGATTATGATGCGAGGATTCAGTATCACCCGGGGAAGGCAAATGTGGTTGCAGATGCCCTTAGCTGAAAGAGTTCAGGGAGTGTAGCTGCCCTAATTACACAACCTCAGCTTATTTCGGATATGGAGCGGAATGAGTTGGAGTTGTATGTACGAGATTCAGATGGGCTTTTGGCGGGTATGAGAGTGGAGCCCTCTCTTATCTCGCAAGTCAAGGAAGCTCAAAAGGAAGATGGGGAGTTGTGGAGTTAGACGCATAATTTAGAGGAGGGCAAGCAGTCCGAGTTTCATATTGATGACCATGGTGTGATTTGGTTGGGGGAGCGGTTGTGTGTACCGTCAGATCCAGTCATTCGAGAGGCTGTATTGGCTGAGGCTCATAGTTCACCATTTTCTATTCATCCAGGTTCTACAAAGATGTATAGGGATTTGAAGAAGAATTTTTGGTGGAATGGGATGAAACGAGACATGGCTGAATATGTTGGGAAGTGCCTCACTTGTCAACAAGTGAAGATAGAACATCAACGACCTAGTGGGTTGTTGCAACAGTTAGACATTCCAGTGTGGAAGTGGGAGGATATCACGATGGATTTTGTGACTGGGTTGCCGAAGACTTTCAGGAAGAATGATGCCATATGGGTAGTGGTGGACCGGTTGACCAAATCGGCACACTTTTTGGCTATCCATGAGGGTTACTCGGTGGATAGGTTAGCACATATCTTTCAGCAGGAGATTGTTAGACTTCATGGTACTCCGGTGTCTATTGTTTCAGAACGGGATCCACGGTTCACTTCACGGTTCTGGAAAGGGTTTCAACGAGCTTGGGTTACTCGGCTCAACTTCAGTACTTCTTTTCATCCGCAAACTGATGGGCAATCCGAGCGGACTATTTAGACATTGGAGGACATGTTGAGGTCTTGTGCACTTGAGTGGTTGGGTAATTGGGATGATTACTTGAGCCTAGTTGAGTTTGCTTACAACAATAGTTGGCACGCAAGTATTGGGATGGCTCCTTTTGAGGCATTGTATGGTAGGAAATGTCGGGCACCAACTTGTTGGGATGAGGTTGGCGAAAGGGCCATAGAAGGGCCTGAGTTAGTTCAGATCACTACGGAAAAGGTAGCGGTGGCTAAGGAGAAATTAAAGTCGGCTTGATCACGGCAGAAGAGTTATGCTGATAAGCATAGGAGGACTTTAGAGTTTGAACCTGGTGAACATGTGTTTCTAAAAGTTTCTCCTTGGAAGGGCATTCGGCGATTTGGGTTGAAAGGGAAACTTAGTCCGCGTTATATTGGACCATTTGAGATTTTGGAGAGGGTTGGTGAGGTTGCATATCGGTTAGCTTTGCCTCCGCAGCTAGCTCACGTGCACAATGTATATTCCATGTGTCGGTGCTGAGGAGTTATCATTATCATCCGTTGCACGTTGTGCAATATCCATTCGATAAGAGGAGGATCTTACTTGTGAGGAGCAAGCCGAGGCGATTTTGGATCGTCAAGAGAGGATTATGAGGAGGAAGACTATTCCGTTTGTTAAGGTTTTGTGGAGGAACCATTCAGAGCGGGAAGCTACTTGGGAGATGGAGGAGTCTATTCAAGCGGAATATCCGCATCTTTTTGATAATTAGGTACGTTCATTCTTTTGATTCTGGGGACGGAATCCTTTTTAAGGGGTAGGTGATGTAATACCCGAAAATAAAATAATAAAAAAAATAATTAAATAATAATAATAATAAAATATTTTATTTTAAACCATATTAATTGGACTTTGTCATTTATTTTGGGTCAAGCTAGTCATTTAATTTTGTGGGCTGATGAATTAATAAGTGTTGGGTAAATTAAATTGGTAAAATTAGACTTTAAATTAAGTGGGTCTATTTTTTTTTATATTTGTGTAATTTTAAAGTTCTATTAAAATTTGGAGAGTTAATAATTATATTATATTAATTAATAAAATATGTTTTGATTGAATAAATTCTAAAACCTAACCTACTAGAGCATTGCATCACACACGCTAAAAGAAAATTGGCGTGAGGCGGCAGTAGGCGAGAGAGAGGAGAAGAGAAGCTGTGACAGCATTAAAGAGAGAATCTGACTTTTCCGTGCAGTTATGTAAGATTTAAAATTTCTTCCACCAAACCTTGATTTTATTATTGTTCATTTTTTTATTCCTTTTTGGGTGATATACATGTATATATATTACATGAATTACTTGAATGTATATATATATATATATATAAAAGTTTGTCAGATTAATTATTGGACGGAAGATATTAAAAGGATTTCGTTATCATTTGTGAAGCTGCTGTAATGCATAAGGATTTTCATGTTTTTATAGGCCTGCAACTCTTGCAGGCATGGATTTCATTTTTTTTATGTTTTATTTTATTTTATATATATATATATATATATATATTTATATTTTGTGTTAATAAATTTTTGGTCATAAAACTCATGCGAAATTAGTAAATCAATTGATGTATATTTATTAATATGAATTAATTAATTTTTTCGTCATAGTTTTAAAATTTTTTTTTAATAAAATTTAATTGTATTACGTTATTAATGATTGGATTATAATAAAATCTTATTAATTATTTAAATTGAACGGAGAGAGTCTGAACGAGTCAAATTTGGAATATAATTTAGGTATTACATTATCGATTCCAGGTACGGATTCCGTACTCTTTCAGCGAAACTCTTTTATTTTTAATTTGTTCGTTTCGTTATGCGTTTTGAAAATTAGTATTGCCTCATGATTTTTTCTTGTCAAATTCATTGTGATAGTTTCGTTTGGCGTTCATAGTTGGAACTCATATTTGTACTCTGTAGACTAGTACAACATGTCTAAATTTATTTTGATATTCGTAGTAATGTGCATGTTAATATTTTTGAAGACTTTGTGTTGATATCTCATTTCAGTTTAACATGTACATGTTAGAACCCCTTCGTTGTGTCGCATGTGTTGTGACATTATATTTTGATAGAATACCGTAGGGTATACTTGAGCTATAACCACCTGTGGGGGTACCACAGGCATGTCCTCTTGGCACCGAGGCATGACACCTTCCGTGGCGGTGTGATCAGTCCACGGCGTCTCCGTTTTGTGCTCCGGTGGGAGTTGGCCATTTGGTGTTTTGTTGTGGGAGGCGTATGGGTCGACCCTAGTTTTCTGTTCTGTTCTGTTCTACGGATTGGTGATGTTTGTGCCAAACACACCTTCCAATTTTGCACGCATCTGGATTGCGCAGTCCGATGTGTGATTGCCTGTGTGGCATTATTTTGATTGCCTGTGTGGCATTATTTGACTTGCCTGTGTGGCAAGGTATATTACTATTTATTTTGAGCTCGGTATGAAATAACACCCAGCCATTTGATTCAGCCTACCATTTTATTGTGTTAGTTTTATTCGTTTCGTTTCAGTTCGTTTTGTTCAATTCATTTAATTGAGTTAGTTATTTCGGTTCATTTCTTGTATTCTATATCCGTACTGGGCATTTGGCTCACGCTGTGTTTTTTCTTCCGGCAGGTAATCAAGGGGATCAAGGGCAAGTGTGATGAGAGCTCCATTCATTCCAATGATTTAGAAATATTCTGTTTAGACTTGATGTGTCAGTTATTTGGAATTGTAATAAATTAATTAGATTGTGGTTTGAGCCAGTGTGACATTTATTATGGTTTGTCTTATGATATTGAATTATTATGAGATTACTCTTTTGTGGTTTAGAGCCTTGTGATTTTCCTTAGTTCTGTTGTGTTTTGAGTAACCTCTCTTTCTATTTTGGAAAGGGGGTGTTACAGTCTGGGTCCTTCTAAAAGTGCTCATGAGAGTACGACCTCCAAGCACGATTCGGGAGACCTTCGTCCGAAGATTCATGGCGGAGCCAGACGGAGGCTGGTCTTTGATACAGATAAAGAGCGTGATCATGGTCGAAGGCGGGCAGAAGGTTCACCAACCAAGACTCATCGCCGAAGTGGTCAGGATGATAGAGCTGCCAAGTTGGCAAGGATGGCAGACGAAGCAGATAAAGCCTTAGAGGTTCTGCTAAAGTAGAGGGAAGATATAGCCGAGCAGATGCTTCGGGTTGCAGAATTGAGAGACGAGGCATCTAGTCACGTTCAGCTCGAAAGACGAAGTAGGCATAAGGAGACACAACGACGAGATGGTAAAGAACCAGAACATTCTTTACATGTGTCTCGAGATCATTCTCGCTACCGAAGAAGATCGAGGAGCAGAACTCCCGTGGCCTCGAAGAAGGCACTTACTGTCCTTGGTTCTCAGCATCGAGATGACGACAGACGAATGAGCAGATCGAGGGAGATCGTTCCAGAAACCAGAAGGAGAAAGCATTAACTTGAATATTCTCATCATGAGGATTGAGTTGTACGTCGGAGTAGATCCAGAAGTCCAACAAAGGTAGTAGGGTCGGACAGAAGAGGTCAGTCTACTCGGGAGCAGAAGGTCGTTTAGGAGAAAGAAGTCTCTTTGCAGCCAGAAGGTGTGAATTTTCTGGTGAAGGAATTAAAAGAGCTTAGAAAGAAGTTGGCTGAGGTACAACAGGTGAAGGACACTCCGGGAAAGAAGGCGTCCCCTTTTTCCTCGGACATTTTTAAGGAGAAGGCAGACATCACCAAGAAGTTGCCTCACATGGAGAGTTACGATGGGTCTGGGGATCCCTACGACCATAGCCAGGCGTTCGAACGGCTGATGGATTATTATGACTTTACCGATACTGCCAAGTGTCATACATTTATCACGATGTTAAGAAAAGATGTGAGGTAGTGGATGAGGACTTTACCGGCAGATTCAATTTCCTCTTGGACCGAGCTTTGTGACAAGTTCCATGCTCGCTTTGGGAGCAACCGAAGAATAGGGAAGCCTATAGGTTCTTTAGCACAGGTCAGACAGTTCACCAACGAGTCTTTAGGTCAGTATGTGAAGAAGTTCAGGGAAGCAATTGGTCAGGTGTCCGACCTCAACGATCTCCAGGCGGTAGGGTTGTTTCAGAATGGGCTAGATCTGGTGAAGTCCGAAAAGCTGGTGAAAAAGTTGATGTTCCATCATCCGAAGAGCTTGGCAGAAGCTTTCGACAAGGCAGAAGGTTATATTGTAGTAATGGAGGCTATGAATAGCCTAAAACGTCCTTCTTCGGACCAGTTAAAGGAGGCAGATGCTCCTAAGGCAGATGGCGATCAGAGGAAGGGGGAGGGTATAATGATCGGTCAGAGGGCAATTCGAAGAAGTATAACAACTCATGGCGACAGGGAAGTAGTCGTCCACCTGCTTCCACCCCGAAGGTGAATAAGTTTTACACCAAACTGAATACGGATAGGTCGTTAATTTTGGACCAGATCAGAAACCAGCCATTCTATGAGCCACTTCGTGACAATTTCAAGCCAAGGCAGGGCAATACCCGAAAATATTGTGGCTATCATCAAGCCACGGGTCACGATACTAATGAATGTTGCAATTTGAAGGACTTCATAGAGAGGAAGATTCAAAGTGGTTTGCTGGTTCAGTATGTGGCCGGGAGGGACCAACAAGATCAGTAAAATATCAACCGTACTGTTCAGACGGTCCAAACTGTTCCACCCATCCAAAATGCTTCAATACCACCACCGAGGCACGTCGTTAATGTAATAACCGGTGGGACAGCAGGAAAGCTAGTAGGGAAGAAGAGGAGAAGATATCTGGATTCGATCATGTCCATGGCGGGTGCTCCCCCGAAGGCCGACAGACCATTTCCAGGGACTGCTATATCTTTCACCGATGCAGATTATCCTTCGGAGCCCATCAAGCCGTATGAAGGAGCATTGGTGATCACTGCACAAGTAGGCTCGGTGGATGTGAAGCGCATGATGATAGACAACGGATCTTCGGTGGATATTTTGTATGCCCATGCTTATCAGAGGATGCATCTTGATGGGCGAAAGATGGAGATCGGGCAAGAAGCTCCTTTATACGGCTTCAACAACGATCCAGTCAAAGTTGCAGGCACTATTGAACTCCCAGTGGTCTTCAGCACAGCTCCTCAGCAGGTAGAAATAACATGTAAATTTTATGTTGTGCATGTAGATTCGGCTTAGAATGCCATACTGGGAAGACCTACACTGACAGCTCTCCAAGCTGTGACTTCCATTCCTCACTTCAAAATCAAGTTCCCCACAGCACACAGATTCAGAGAGGTGGCAGGGGACTTGGATCTTGCTCGACGCTATTATTGGAACGCTGTTATTTCCTCCGGAGTGGGAGTCAACAAACAGAAACAGACCATGGCAATTGAGATCGAGCCCTTCACTGAAAACAGTTCAGAGCCATTGGTAATTCCTGCAGGAGATACAGAGGAGATCGAGCTGGTCCTCGGAAAGACAGACAAAACAGTGAAGATTGGTTCGGGTCTACCAGAACCTCTTCGGAAAAACCTTATAGAACTCCTTCGCTGCTATGCGAACATTTTTGCATGGGAACCACAAGACATGCCAGGGATCAACCGGAAGATTGCCGAACACAGACTAGATGTGGATCCGTCAAAGAAGCCGGTTCGATAAAAAAGACGAATCTTTGCACCAGAGCGTCAGAGGATTATTGATGAGGAGATTGCGAAATTGATAGCCACTGACTTCATCTTTGAGATCGACTACCCGCAGTGGATGACTAATGTAGTGTTGGTGCAGAAGCAGAAAGGAAAATGACGAGTTTGCATCGATTACACAGACCTGAACAATGCCTGTCCGAAGGACTTTTATCCTCTGCCTCATATTGATCAACTCATCGATGCCACTTTGGGGTATGCATTACTAAGCTTTATGGATGCTTTTTCAGGTTAGCATCAAATTTCTATGTGCGAGAAGGACATTCCGAAGACAGCGTTTATTTCACACCGTTCGGTGTATGCCTATAAGAAGATGACCTTTGGCCTTATAAATGCTGGAGCCACTTACCAAAGAATGATGAACTTCATCTTCGAGAGGCAGTTGGGGAGGAATATGGAGGTGTACGTGGATGATATGATCGTAAAGAGCATGCATGTTTAGAAGCACTTGGATGATTTAGAAGAATGCTTTCAGACTGTCCGTCACCACAAGTTTGGCTCAATCCAGTAAAGTGTACCATCGGCCTCGGTGCAGGGAAGTTCCTGGGTTATCTGGTCAGTCAGAGGGGTATGGAGGCCAATCTGGAGAAGATCCAGGCTATCCTTGACATAAAGACTCCTCAGTCATTCAAAGACGTCCAACGTCTGACTGGTAGGATTGCAGCTTTGAGGAGGTTCATGTCTAAGTCTGCAGAGAGGTGCTTACCGTTCTTCGACACACTGAAGGGGCCGAAGAATGCAAAGACGTTCCAGTGGACTTCGGAGTGTGAAGACGCCTTCCAAGGCATAAAGACATATCTGTCTTCTGCTCCTCTATTGGTAAAGCCTGCCCCGACAGAGACCTTGTATTTGTACCTTGCAGCTAGTTCATTGGCAGTTGGAGCAGTGTTGGTTCGGGAAGTCAGTGGGAAGCAGCATCCGGTCTATTATGTCAGTCACGTTCTACGAGATGCTGAAACCAGGTACCCAAATATTGAAAAATTTACCTTTGCTTTGATAATTGCTAGTCGAAAGCTTCGACAATATTTTCAAGGTTGGCTCTTGTTCGTCTACACGGATCAACCATTGAAGAAGGTTATGAGCAAGCCAGAGGTCTCAGGGAGATTAACAGCATGGACTATGGAGTTGTCCCAATTTTTCATTGAATATCATCCCCGAACTGCTATCAAAGGTTAAGCCTTGGCCGATTTTATGGTGGAGTGTTCGTTCACCAAAGCAGATGTTGAGCTGCCAGAGGCTGAGATGTCCGATCGAACAGTTGCTGTTCTTCAGCACGGTCAGAATGCATGGACGTTATATGCAGATGGGTCTTCTACGGTGAATGTTAGTGGGTCAGTGATTATCTTTACAAGTCCGGAGGGATTCAAGGTGCAGCAAGCTATCCGATTTGGGTTCAAAACGACAAACAACGAGGCCGAGTATAAAGCAGTGCTAGCAGGAGTTCGGCTGGCGAAGAGTCTAGAAGTCCAGAAGCTGATCATTTACAGTGACTCTCAGTTGGTCGTCAAACAACTGTCAGGAGATTATGAAGCTCGTGGGACAAGGATGATCAAGTATTTGGCAGAGTTGAAAGACCGACTTCAGTACTTTGTCACTTATGAGTTTCAGGGTATAGAGCGTAACGACAATTCTATTGCCGATGCACTATCAAAGCTGGCCACTACGGATGCATATGTTTTCAACGGGTCGATTTATTTAGAGGTTTTGCAGCAGCCGAGTATCCAGCATGAAGCGGTGATGTGTATCGAGCGATCTAACTGCTGGATGACTCCCTACATCGAATATTTGGCAGATGGCGTCCTCCCTTCGGATCAGATGTTGGCGAAGAAGATCAAGTACAAGAGTGCCAACTTCGTTCTTATTGATGGGGATCTTTATCGAAGGGCATTTTCATCACCATTGTTGAAGTGTCTGGTTCCATCCGAAGCTGAGTATGCTCTTTGAGAGGTTCATGAAGGTATTTGCGGCGACCACATGGCTGCTAAGTCACTGGCGTATAAAGTTCTTCGGCAGGGGTACTACTGGCCTACGATCTTCAAGGAAGCTACAGAGTATGTGAAGAAGTGTGAGAAGTGCCAGCTCAACAGTCCAATCCCACATCAGCCACCAGAAGAGCTATACTCGATCTTATCTCCTATACCCTTTGCTGTATGGGGGGTTGATATACTGGGTCTGTTGCCGAAAGCTAAAGGACAGGTCAGTTTCGTCATAGTTGCTATTGATTATATGACCAAGTGGGTAGAGGCGAAGCCACTTCGGTTGATAACAGAGAAAGAATGTTTGAAGTTCATGAAAGAGTCCGTAGTGTTCCGCTTCGGAATCCCTAAAGTGGTGATATCGGACAACGAACGCCAGTTCGTGGGATCAAAATTTGAAGGATTTTTGAAGGAGCTGGGGGTTCAACACAAGAAGACTTCGGTGGCTCATCCACAGTCGAATGGGCAAGTTGAGGTGACCAACAGAACACTGCTGAACGGGATCAAGCGCAGACTGGATGAAGCTAAAGGAAGATGGCTAGAGGAGCTTCTCAGTATGCTATAGGCTTACCGGACTACACTAGAGAAACTGACTCTAGAGAAATTAGACTTTGATTTATCAGTGGAGACTCTGTTAGGAGAAATTTTCATTGTGACGCCCCAAAATAGGTATACATCACCCATTTTAAGTTGTCAAATACATGGTACAGAAATAACTACAACTTTATTAATACAATTGTCGTGCAAAATACGACAACACATAAACTGTGAGTTTAAATACAAATATTGTCATCTAGACTATATTCACACTCAAATAAGTCCTCATTATAATTATTGATACACTATTTTACAAAATAGTGAGGACTACTAAAACAACTTCTAGAATTATCATTACACAGCCCGACTAGTACTTGCTATATTCTTGCTTCCTGAGAAGAAAAATGGAACAAAAAGAAAAATGGTGAGCACAACTAGCCCAGTAAAAAATATTATGACTAAGATAATATAGAACAAATTATCGTTCGTTCTCAACAGGGAAAAATTTGATAAAATACAATAGACAATAAGTTTTAAATCAATATTTGCAACGAAAATAACAATTCATTAGAAGAGTTACGTAGAGGATGAAATCTACTTTCTTCTATGAATTTAAAAGTTTATCATCAATATTTTATCCCTGTAACTTCAATCAATATATATCTTAAATCAAATATTCATCTTTGCACTACAGGCCAAAGATATTCAACAGTTGATCATGTTCATCTCAACACCTGTTCATCTTTGCACTACGGGCCAAAGATATTCATCAGAAAATCATTTATCTTTGCACTACAGGCCAACGATATTTAGTTATATCATCATTTAGGACTGAGGATGATGAAAAATATTTTAAAGAAAACGAATCCAGTGAAACAAAAGAACAAATATTAAGGATCCGTACTTTCAAAAATCCAAGTTCAAAAATACTTCATAAATAACCATAGTGGAGTAAAATTCAAGAATGATCAAAACATGGATACAATCAAAGCTAGTATCCATAATAAATATCATGGACAAAAAATGAAAATTTAATTTTTCTGTGAATAGTGTCGTATTCGTGAATAATGACGTATACGTGAATAGTGCCGTATACGTGAATAGTAACCCCAACACTAAAATACAAGAATTTCACAAGAAAAATCTTACCAATATTTCGGTCTAATGATATTGAAAGAAATAATATCATTTATAAAAAAAACAACATCTCTTACTTCCAAAAAGACAGTACTTCTGACTAGAATACAGGATATAGTGCTGAAGGAACTTGCACCGTATAGCAACACTCAAATTATCAAAATGCTCACAAGAATACGCTCGATAATATAGAGAGAGAAGATTTCAGTTTCTGGTATGATTTTCAATTCTAACCTAAGCACTCTATTTATAGAAAATTGCTTAGAACACCAAAGCAGAAAATTTAATATAATATTAATATATATTAAAAAATTGTCTACGCACACCAAAGAAATTGAATTCAGCATGCTTTCAATACTAGTGGGGCCCACCAACATAATAAAAATATTTTTCTTAAAAAATAATTAAAACTTCAAAAATTAATTATTCCGGAACTTTGGAACTTCAATAATTCATAATAAATAGCCCTTAAATCAGAAAAATTCAAATCTTATGTCCATTCTATAGGAAATTTAATTCTCTAGAACTTTACAGAAGAAAGTTTTTCCAAATTTCAAACAAAAATTGACCGAAGTCCACATGCGGACGATTTTGCAGGCTATAATCAAATTTCAGTCAAAAATGGGGTCCATCAACACACAAAACACGTGTTAAACATTTTTTGTAACAAAAATAATCTTTCTCCTCATTTATTCATATATCACACATTCATTGTAAAAATATCACCATTATTATATTATCAAAAAATAATAATATATTTAAATGAATTATTTTATCAGAAAAGATAAAATATCAATTTTTAACAATTGTCACATTAAAAATTTTCTCCATTTATATCCACATAAAATGAATATTTTTCTTATCATATAAATCAATAATTAATTATTCATAAATAATATTACAGAATCACAATACTGACAACCAGGCCGTTCCCAAGAAAGAGGGGGCTTTCCAATAAGGATTTCTCCTTACTGGTGCGCAATTAGGTGACCAAACCTCTCATTAGAAAGAACTTTCTAGACATTGCCAATAATGCTATCTAATAATATTATTCAAATAATATGAATTATTACTCTGATAATGAAAAATACTGTGTAGTGAAAATTATTGAAACAACAATAATATAAAATATCAACGTAGCAATTATTGAATCAATAAAATAAAATATTAAACAGCAATTACTGTAACAATTATTAAGTAATGTCTTCTTACGTAAGAATCAATAATTGGTGCAATACCGTGTGCTACTGTACAACGTGTATTACTGTGTTTTAACCACCGAGTATTCCAACAGTATTAACGGTAACAACTACGTCGTTATTTCTAGATAACTTATACTTGTCATTTTCTTCATCTAATCGCTTTCCGTTATGGGGCCCACATAAGGCTGCGCCATCGTATGAATATTCCCCGACAATAAGAATATTTCACGACCAAATAAATATTCCCCGACAATAATGAATATTTTATAACCACTTACTTTTTAAGATATTTGCGCATTTTACCCATAACTAACCACATTAATCAAATCAACCCTTACTGTTTCAAAACAATAAATAAGGAAAATTCAATTTTATTTATAATAAGTTGGGGTCTTACAACCTCCCCTTCTTATGAAATTTTATCCTCGAAATTGACGTACGTACCTGGTGTTTCAAAAAAGTGAGGATACCTCGCTTTTATTTCTATTTCCAACTCTGAAGTCATTTCCTCAATAGCATGGTTCCTCCACAAAACTTTGACTTGTGGTATGACCTTTTTGCGTAGGACATGCTCCTTCCTATCCAAGATCTTTATAGGTACCTCTTCATACGTTAAGTCTTCGGCTATCTCATCCGATTCTAACTCAATAACGTGGTTCGGGTCTTTCACATATTTACGAAGCACAGATATGTGAAAAACATTATGAACACGAGACATACTTGGAGGTAACGCGAGTTTATAGGCCATATTTCCTACTCGGTCAAGAATATGAAATGGTCCAAAAAAACATGGATTGAGCTTATATTTACGAAGCACAGATATGTGAAAAACATTATGAACACGAGACATACTTGGAGGTAACGCGAGTTTATAGGCCATATTTCCTACTCGGTCAAGAATATGAAATGGTCCAAAAAAACATGGATTGAGCTTTCATCTCTTCCCAAATCTTGTAACTCTCTTCCATGGGGCAACTCTCAACAATTCATGATCCCCAATACTAAATTCCACGTCCTTTAGATGAAGATCCGCATAACTCTTTTGTCGATCCTGTGCGGTTTGTATACGTTGTCGAATCATTTGAATCTTTTCTGTAGTCATACGTACCAACTCTAGTCCCAACAATGTTGCTTCACCCACCTATTCCCAACATACTGGAGAGCGACACTTTCGTCCATACAATGCTTCGAATGGAGCCACACCTATATTTACCTGATAACTGTTGTTGTAGAAGAATTCCACCAATGATAAATATTTATCCCAACTCCCTTTGAAGTCTAGGACACAGAGTCTTAATATATATTCAAGAGTTTGAATAGTCCTCTTTGATTGTTCGTCCGTTTGAGGATGGTATGCCGAACTGAATCGTAAATCCATGCCTATAGCTTTTTGCAAGCTAACCCAAAATCGTGAAGTGAATCTTGGGTCACGATCCAAAACTATGGATACGGGCATGCAATACAATCTCACAATCTCATTTACGTACATGCGAGCAAGACGTTCAAGGGAATAAGTCTCTCGTATCGGCAAGAAATGAGCAAACTTGGTTAATCTATTAATAATAACCCAAATCGCATCTATGCCTTGAGAAACCGTGGGAAGACCCGTAACGAAATCCATGGTAATGTGTTCCCACTTCCATTTCAGAATCTCAAGTGGTTGTAATTGATCCTTAGGCACTTGATGCTCCGCCTTTACACGTTGATAAGTTAAACACTTCGAGATAAACTTTGCAATCTCTCTCTTCATATTATTCCACCAAAATGTATGTCGAAGATCATGATACATTTTGGTACTTCTAGAATGGATTGCAAACGGTGTATTGTGTGCCTCCATCATGATCTTGGATTTCAAATCAGAGTCGTTTGGAACACAAATTCTGGAGTGGACTCTAAGCATTCCTTCTTCATCGATTCTTGCTTCTGGGATAACGCCTTCTTGTACTTTCTTCTTCATACGCATCAGTTTTGGGTCTGTGGCTTGAGCAACTTTAACTTTATCGATTAAAGCTGGTTCTATGCGTATACTTGACATCATCGCATGGGTCCCTAGAGTCTTGAATTATATCTTCATCTTTTGTAAATCACATAAAATGGGACTTTGTGTTGACAACATCGTACTCGTTCCCGCATATGATCTTCTACTCAACGTGTCAGCTACCATATTTGCATTTCCAGGATTGTATTGAATGGTGTGGTCGTAATCTTTTAACAGCTCAAGCCAACTTCGTTGTCGCATGTTGAGTTCTTTTGGGTGAAGAAATATTTGAGGCTTTTACGGTCTGAATATATCTCCACGTTCTCCCCATATAGATAGTGTCTCCAGATCTTTAGCGCGAAAACGACTGTTGTCAACTCTAGATCATGAGTAGGATAATTCCTCTCATAATCTTTAAGTTATCGCGAGGCATAGGCTATGACTTTCCCATGTTGCATGAGAACACATCCTAACCCTTTGCCTGAAGCATCGTTGTAGATAACAAATACATCCGAATTAGACGATATTGTCAGAACAAGTGCCGAAATGAGTCTCCTCTTGAGCTCTTGGAAACAATTCTCGCATTCCTCGCTCCATACAAATTTTATATCTTTTCGAGTCAGCTGAGTTAACGGATTAGCAATTCGAGAAAATCCTTCCACGAATCTCCGATAATAACCAGCTAAGCCCAGAAAGCTACGAACTTCGGTCACTGTCTTTGGTTGCTCCCAACTTTGTATTGTTTCAATCTTCGCCAGGTCAACAAATACTCCATGTTTTGACACCACGTGCCAAAGGAATGCTACTTCCTCAAGCCAGAACTTGCATTTCTTTAACTAGGCATAAAGCTTATTTTCACGAAGCCTTTGGAGTACCAGCTTCAAATGGTGCTCATGATCTTCACGGTTTTTGGAATATATGAGGATGCCATCAATAAAGACAACAACGAACTGATCCAAATATTCCTTGAATACTCGATTCATCATATCCATGAAAGCTGCAGGAGCATTAGTTAATCTAAAAGACATGACTAGGAATTCATAATGACCATATCGAGTTCTGAAGGCAGTCTTTGGAATATCCTCAGTTCTATTCTTCAGCTGATGATATCCAGAACGAAGATCGATTCTTGAAAAGAATTGTGCTCCTTGTAACTGGTCAAACAGGTCATCAATGCGAGGTAGCGAATACCTATTCTTGATGGTGGCATGGTTCAATTCTTGATAGTCAATACAAAGTCGCATACTCCCGTCTTTCTTTTTTACAAATAAAACAGGAGCACCCCAAGGGGATCTACTAGGACGAATGAAATCGATGTCCAACAACTCCTGTAGTTGGAACTTTAACTCCTGAAGTTCAATAGGAGCCATTCGATATGGGGTTTTAGAAATGGGCTTTGTACTAGGTTCAAGATCAATAAAGAATTCAACTTCATATTCTGGGGGTAGACCGGGAAGTTCTTTATGAAATACATCAGGAAAGTCACTAACAACAGGAATATTATTCAAATCTGACGTGTCTTTATCCATATCCATAACATGGGCTAAGAAAGCTTGACATCTATTTTTTAATAAACGAATGGTTTTATGGCTTGATATAACAGTAATTGATTTTAATGGTTTAGTTTCTTGAATTCGAATAACAGGTTGATTAGGAATATGAAAACTAACAACCTTACGAAAACAATTAATTTTGGCATGATGAGTAGTTAACCAATCAATCCCTAAAATCACTTCAAATGCAAGTATCTTTAAAGAGATAAGATCAACAGGTAATGTGATGGTGCCAACTTGGATCAAACAAGATTTATAAACAGTGGATGTAATGAAAGTTTCTCCTAACGGAGTCTCCACAGATAGGTTAAAGTCTAATTTCTCCGAAGTCAAGTTTAAATGTTGAGCACAAGTAGGAGAGATAAATAAATGGGTAGCACCGGTATCTAGTAATGTATAAACTTCGCAAGAATTTATGATTAGCTTACCCGTGATCACCTCGTTTGGGTTCCTTGTATTTTGACCAGTCACAACAAACGCTCTTCCAGGATCCGTTGACTTTGACTTTTCTGGGACAGCCTTTTGAGTCACCATTCCCGCTGGACTTGATTTCGCTATAGTATAATCTCGAGCGATATGTCTTTCCTTTCCACAATTATAACATACCTTGAACTATTGTGGACAGTTTGGGCTGATATGTCCATCTTTCTCGCATTTATAGCACACGACCGGTGGTCGTTCTCTTCCTTTAGAACCAGTTGGTGCTGACGTCTTCACATTATCGTTGTTGTACCTTCTCTTTTTAAAATCTCCTCCCGACTCGCTTCTTCTATTATCATGTCCATGATTACCACCAGAGTGGTTATCGCTTTTGTCCGTATTTTTCTTTCACCGCTGGTTATCGTTGCTCTGATGACTGCTGTCACCGGTATGACCTTGGTTGTGGCCCCTCGGTTGAACGTACTTGTTATCTCGCACTAATAATTGAGCCCTGTTGACAACATCTGAATATAGAGAAAATTTATGAGAAATGAGATACTGACGTATGTCGGGTTTCAAACCTCTCAGAAACATCTGCGTCATACATTCCTCATTCTCCACCAAATGAGGTGCAAACCTGGATAACTCCGCGAACTTCGCCTCGTATGGGACACCGTCATGTTGTTCTACTCCAATCAAATAAACTCTACCTCCTTCATATGACGAATACTTTCAGGAAAGTACTTGTCATTGAACAATTTTTGAAACGTTTCCCAAGACATGCTGAGTGCTGCTGGATGGGTACGCTTCACAGATTTCCACCAGTAATCTGCCTCATTATGGAACATAAAGGTGCCGAATGAAACCTTCTGTTCCTCCGTGCATCCCAAGACATCGAATATCTTGGTAATTTTCTTGTCCCATGTCTCTGCCTTAATTGGATCTGGCATTCCCCAGAATTCTGGTGGTCCCAACTCTTTGAACTGCTTGGCTGTGACAAACCGCCTGTATTTTGTACACGAGTCTCTGTCGTTTGATTTTGTATGACTGCAAAAAGCTTCTAAACATCCCGTCGTTCATCGTCTGCTCAGTGGTGTTGTATACTGGAGGAATGTTGTCGGCCTGTTGCACGTTCTCCTCATTGGTGAGTAAAGGTGTCTCCACGGTCTCATTTACTCCACTGTTAACATTCTCAGTTGCCATTCTCAAATACTGCCATAAAACAAGGGTTAATTAAAGAAATTAACAAATCACATAATATCCCTATATTCTGACCAACCAACAAATAAGCTTAGGTAGGACACACTAGCGAAGGATTTACTCGTCTCTTCCCTGCTAGTTATATTCTCCGATCTTCACCAGAGACCATATCCCTAAGCTCTGATACCAACTGTGACGCCCCCGAAATAGGTATACATCACCCATTCTGAGTTGTCAAATACATGGTACAGAAACAACTATACTTTATTAATACAATTGTCGTGCAAAATACGACAACACATAAACTGTGAGTTTAAATACAAATATTTTCATCTAGATAATATTCACACTCAAATAAGTCCTCATTATAATTATTGATACACTATGTGACAACCCCAAAATAGGTCCATTCCATCCAACCCATTCTGAATCGCCAAATACATGGTACAGAAAATAACTACAACTTTATTACTACAATTGTCGTGCAAAATACAACAACTCATGTGTTGTGAGTTTAAATACAAATATATACCAACTATGACTCATGTCCCAACCGTGGATAGCACCTCATAATGACACCTTACATAAAGGTATAGTCGAAAACTGTTTTAGAAATTAAAATCTTTGGGAAGTGCTCAAGGAAACTGAAACAACCCGGGTCAAATCCCGAGTCCGAAACAAATCTTGGGTCAAATCCCAAGTCTAAATCGAATCAAATCCATCCTAATAAGGCCTCAAACTACTAGCCTAATAGTATCTTCTTGGGTCATCTAGCCCACCACAGGCTCCCAAAAGGTCATGACTTGAAGGTACTATTGGTAGTTACTTAATTCCTTATATGCACACAAATTTTTCCCCTATCTTTCGATGTGGGACTGGGGTGTTACAAACTCCCCCACTTAAATTTTTGACGTCCCCGTCAAAACCGATCACACACACGACCCAAAGATCTTTGCCTCTCTAGCCATTGTGGGATAATACCGGCTGACTTCATGTCCCCACCTCCGGACCTTCATCTCTCCATTGTGGGATAATACCACCAGCCTTCGTGTCCCCACCTCCGGCAACTCGATTGGATGACCCGACCCGAGCTTTTGAGAGTCGGCTCTGATACCATATCAAACAACCCGGGTCAAATCCTGAGTCCGGAACAAATCTTGGGTCAAATCCCAAGTCCGAATCGAATCAAATCCATCCAAATAAGGCCTCAAACCATTGGCCCAGTAGTATCTTCTTTGGTCATCTAGCCCACCACAGGCTCCCAAAAGGTCATGACTTGAAGGTACTATTGGTAGTTACTTAATTCCTTATATGCACAAAAATTTTTCCCCTATCTTTCGATGTGGGACTGGGGTGTTACAGAAACCTTCGTACATGTGAGGCCATGCGTCTAGGTTATGATAGATATCATATGGCCACAGAATTATCCTTGGTTGACCCAATAGACCCCAAAGAAAAATGAGAAGATTACTATCATATTCTTCCCAATGGTGAGTCTTCTCTTGACATCATTATCTCCACTGTCTCTAATTGGGAATTATACTCCAAACAAACACCAAGATTATATCGGTAATGCTCGTATATATACTCAGCAAGTGGATGAGCACATCCCTGTCTTATGATGATACGAGGTTGTATGTCATTAGACATCTTGTATGATAGTGGCAAAACACCCTTCCCACGTTGGGTTCGCTTCACCTTATTTGATTTAACAAATACAACTACTAAATGATGACCACCGTTCTACTAAATACAACTACACTCGTATTACCTGAAAATAATTATGAATCAAAAGGGTGAGCACAACTAGCTTAGTTAAGAATATCATGACTAAAGATAAATAAATTATCAATAGCCTTCAACAATAATAAATCAGAGATTTAGAACATATGGTAGATAATAAAACTTTTCAACCATAGTTGCAGCGGAACGAGCAATCCATTAGAAGAGTCAAATAGACCATAAAGTCTATTATCTTCACCTTGTTAAAAGTTCACCAACAATATTTTAACCCTATAACATTAATCAACAGTTCCTGTCCACAATCATGTGAATAACTCATAATCATAATTGTAGTTCTAAATTCCTTTTCGCATTCAGGACGAAGATAATTTTTATCACCTGTCTTTACCTGAAACATCAAAGATCATGGTTATACCAAATCACAGTTCCTGTTCATAATCATACTAATAAATTCATCTCTGCACTACGGGCCAAAGATATTCATCAACAGTTCATCTTTTCACTGCAGGCCAAAGATATTCATCAACAATTCATCTTTGCACTACAGGCCAAAGATATTCCTCAACAGTTCATATTTGCACTACAGGCCAAATATATTCATCAACAGTTCATATTTGCACTACAGGCCAAATATATTAATATCTCAAAGAAATATATAATCATTTCAAAATTTATATAAACAATAATTATAATCATGTTAATCAATTCACCCTTTCCACTTAAGCTAAAGATATTCAATTATAAATTCAATGGTCATGATCATACCAGTCAACAATTCAACTTTTCACTACTGGCCAAAGAGAACCCTAGTCATGATCATACCAATAATCTACCCATTTTTACACTCCAGTGAAAGAGAATTTCAACATCAGAGTTATAAAAATGTTATATATGATAATAAAATCAATATAATCAATACATAGTTTTAATCTCCAGAGTAATATTCATAAATAAACTATAATTTGGTTAGAAAAAGAAACCAATTTTGTAGTGAATAGTACCCGTGAATAGTAACTCGTAAATAGTAACTCATGAATAGTAACCCGTCATGAATAGTAACGCATGAATAGTAAATCGTGAATAGTAACTCGTGAATAATAATTTATGAATAGTAAATCGTGAATAATAACTCGTGAATAGTAACTCATGAATAGTAATCCCGACATGAAAAAGTTTTAAATTTGATAAAAAGTTCAAACCAATATTTCAACATAATGATATTGAAGAAATAATATCACTTACGAAGAAAATAACATCCCTTATAATCCCTTAAAATCATTTATCATCCCTTGCCTCAAAAGAGCAGTACTTTTGACTGGAATAACGCTGAACGAACTTGCACCGTATAGCAACACTCAAGATATCAAAATATTCACAATAATACACTCGATAATATAGAGAGAGAAATAGAGAGAAAACTTCAGTTTCTGGTGTGATTTTCAATTCTAACCTAAACACCTATTTATAGGAAATTGCTTAGAACATCAAAGCAGAAAATTTAATATAATAATATATATATATATATATATATATATATATATATATATATATATATAATTTTCCTTAGCCCACCTTGACCATCTGAATTCAGCATCTAACATGTGCAAGTGGGGCCCACAACAATGATAAAAACGTTTTTCTTTTAAAACATAAATAAAACTTCCAAAAAACAATTATTTTGAAACTTCGGAACTTCAATAATTCATAATAAATAGCTCTTTTATCAGAAAATTCAAATCTCGCTATTTTTTATAGGAAATTCAATTCTCTACAACTTTACAGAAGAAAGTTTTTCCAAATTCCAAACGAAAATTGACTGAAATTCACAAACGGGCGATTTTACATGCTATAATCAAATTTCAGTCAAGAAATGGGATCCACCGACACACAAAACATGTGTTAATCATTTAATGTAATACAAATACTCTTACTCCTCATATACTCATATATCCCACATTCATTGTAAAAATATCATCATTATTATATTATAATAATATAATAAAATATTATTTTATCAAAAAAGATAAAATATCGATTTTCAACAATTGTCACTTTAAAAATTTTCTCCATCTATATCCACATAAAATGAATATTTTCCTCATCATATAAATCAATAATTAATTATTCACAAATAATATTACAGAATCACAATAATAGCAACCAGACAGTTCCCAGGAAAGAGGGGGCTTTCCAATAATAATTTCTTCTTACTGGCGCGCAATTAGGTGACCAAACCTCTCCTTAGACAGAACTTTCTAGACATTTCCAATAATGTTATCTAATAATATTATTCAGATAATATGAATTATTGCTCTGATAATGGAAAATACTGTGTAGTGACAATTATTAAAACAACAGTAATATAAAATATCAACGCAACAATTATTGAATCAATAAAATACTGAACAATAATTACTGTAACACTTATTCAGTAGTGCCTTCTTGCGTAAGAATCAATAATTCAAAAATACTATGTAATACCGTGTGCTACTGTTCAACAACGCGTATTACTTTACTTTAACCAACGGGTATTCCAACAGTATTAACGGTAACAACTACGCCGTTATTTATAAAAACTCCCTTTTGTCGTTTTCTTCATCCGACAGTTATTCAATTATGGGCCCCACAAATGGCTGCGCCGTCGTACGAATATTCCCCGACAGAAAGAATATTCCACGACAAAACGAATATTCCCCGACAGAAATGAGTATTTTATAACCACTTGCATATTTTGAAAAATTTACATATATCACCCTTAACTTTAAACTTTTATCAATTTAACCATTTACTAAATAGTAATTATAAGAAAAATTGAATATTTTTATTTCATAAAATTCGGGGTCTTACACACTATTTTACAAAATAGTGAGGACTACTAAAAAAACTTCTAGAACCATCATTCCACACCCTTACTAGTACTTGTTACATTCTCGCCTCCAGAGAAGAAAAATAGAACAAAAAAGAAAAGGGTGAGCTCAACTAGCCCAGTAAAGAATATTATAACTAAGATAATATAGAACAAATTATCGTTAGTCCTCAACAGGAAAAAATCTGATAAAATACAATAGACAACAAGTTTTAAGTCAATATTCGCAGCGAAAATAACAATTCATTAGAAGAGTTACGTAGATGATGAAATTTACTTTCTTCTATGAATTTAAAAGTTTATCATCAATATTTTATCCTTGTTACTTCAATCAATATATATCTTGAATCAAATATTCATCTTTGCATTACAGGCCAAAAATATTCATCAGTTGGTCATGTTCATCTTAACACCTATTCATCTTTGCACTATGGGCCAAAGATATTCATCAAAAAATCATTCAACTTTGCACTACAGGCCAAAGATATTCAGTTATATCATCATTAAGGACTGAGGATGATGAAAAATATTTTTTTTAAAATGAATCCAGTAAAACAAAATAAAAAATATTAAGGATCAGTACTTTAAACAATCTAGGTTCAAAAATACTTCATAAATAACCATAGTGGAGTAAAACTCAAGAATGATCAAAATATGGATACAATCAAATCTAGTATCCATAATAGATATCTTGGACAAAAAACTAAAATTTAATTTTTCTGTGAATAGTGTCGTATTCGTGAATAGTGTTGTATACGTGAATAATGCCATATACGTGAATAGTAACCCCGACACTAAAAGACAAGAATTTCACAAGAAAAATCTTACCAATATTTCGGCCTAATGATATTGAAAGAAATAATATCATTTATAAAAAAATAACATCCCTTACCTCCAAAAAGATAGTACTTCTGACTGAAATACTGTATATAGTGCTGAAGGAACTTGCACCGTATAACAACATTCAAAGTATCAAAATGCTAACAAGAATACGCTCGATAATATAGAGGGAGAAGATTTCAGTTTTTGGTGTGATTTTCAATTCTAACCTAAGCACCCTATTTATAAGAAAATGCTTAGAATACCAAAGTAGAAAATTTAGTATAATATTAATATTTATTAAAAAAATTCCTACGCACACCAAAGAAATTGAATTCAGCATGCTTTCAATACTAGTGGGGCCCACCAACATAATAAAAATATTTTTCTTAAAAATAATTAAAACTTTAAAAATCAATTATTTCGGAACTTCGGAACTTCAATAATTCATAATAAATAGCCCTTTAATCAGAAAAATTCAAATCTTATGTCCATTCCATAAAAAATTTAATTCTCTACAACTTTGCAGAAGAAAGGTTTTCCAAATTCCAAACAAAAATTGACCGAAATCCACATACGGACGATTTTGCATGCTATAATCAAATTTCAGTCAAAATGGGGTCCATCAACACACAAAACATGTTTTAAACATTTTTTGTAACAAAAATAATCTTCCTCCTCATTTATTCATATATCACACATTCATTGTAAAAATATCACCATTATTATATTATCAAAAAATAATAATATATTTAAATGAATTATTTTATCAGAAAAGATAAAATATCAATTTTCAACAATTGTCACATTAATAATTTTCTCCATTTATATCCACATAAAATGAATATTTTTCTTATCATATAAATCAATAATTAATTATTCATAAATAATATTACAGAATCACAATACTGACAACCAGGCCGTTCCCAGGAAAGAGGGGGCTTTCCAATAAGGATTTCTCCTTACTGGTGCGCAATTAGGTGACCAAACCTCTCTTTAGAAAGAACTTTCTAGACATTGCCAATAATGCTATCTAATAATATTATTCAAATAATATGAATTATTGATCTGATAATGGAAAATACTGTGTATTGACAATTATTGAAACAACAATAATATAAAATATCAACGTAGCAATTATTGAATCAATAAAATAAAATATTGAACAGTAATTACTGTAACAATTATTGAGTAATGCCTTCTTACGTAAGAATCAATAATTGGTGCAATACCGTGTGCTACTGTACAACGTGTATTACTGTGTTTTAACCACCGGGTATTCCAACAGTATTAACGGTAATAACTACGCCGTTATTTCTAAACAACTTATACTTGTCGTTTTCTTCATCCAATCGCTTTCCATTATGAGGCCCACATAAGGCTGCGCCGTCGTACGAATATTCCCCGACAATAAGAATATTCCACGACCAAATAAATATTTCCCGACAATAATGAATATTTTATAACCACTTGCTTATTTAAGATATTTGCGCATTTTACCCATAACTAACCACATTAATCAAATCAACCCTTACTATTTCAAAATAATAAATAGAGGAAATTCAATTTTATTTATAATAAGTTGGTGTCTTACATTCATTACATCCATTGTTTATAAATCTTGCTTAATCCAAGTTGGCCCCATCACATTACCTATTGATCTTATCTCTTTAAAGATACTTGCTTTTGATGTGATTTTAGGGATTGATTGGTTAACCACTCATCATGCCAAAATTGATTGCTTTCGTAAGGTTGTGAGTTTTCATATTCCTAACCAACCTGTTATACGAATTCAAGCAACTAAACCACTAAAATCAGTCACTGTCATATCAAGCCATAAAGTTATTCATTTATTGAAAAATGGATGTCAAGCTTTCTTAGCCCATGATATGGACTTGAACAAAAATATGTCAGATTTAAATAATATTTCTGTTGTTAGTGAATTTCCTGACGTATTTCCTAAAGAACTTCCTGGTCTACCCCCAGAACGTGAAGTTGAATTATTTATTGATCTTCAACTGGGTGCAAAGCCCATTTCTAAAACCCCATACCGAATGGATCCTATTGAACTTCATGAGTTAAAAGTTCAACTATAGGAATTGTTAGACATCGGTTTCATTCGTCCTAGTACATCTCCTTGGGGTACTCCTGTTTTATTCGTAAAAAAGAAAGACAGGAGTATGCGACTTTGTATTGACTACCAAGAATTGAACCATGTCACTATCAAGAATAGGTATCCGTTACCTCGCATTGATGACCTATTTGACCAGTTGCAAGGAGCACAATTCTTTTCAAAGATCGACCTTCGTTTTGGATATCATCAGCTGAAGATTAAAACTGAGGATATTCCAAAGACTGCCTTCAGAACTCGGTTCGGGCATTATGAATTCTTAGTCATGTCTTTTGGATTGACTAATGCTCCTGCTGCTTTCATGGATATGATGAACCGTGTATTCAAGGAATATTTGGATCAGTTCGTTGTTGTCTTTATTGATGACATCCTCATCTATTCCAAAAGCCGTGAAGATCATGAGCACCATTTAAAGCTGATACTTCAAAGACTTCGTGACAACAAGCTATATGCCAAGCTGAAGAAATGTGAGTTGTGGCTTAAGGAAGTAGCATTCCTTGGGCACGTGATGTCAAAATATGGAGTATCTGTTGACCCGGCGAAGATTGAAGCAATACAAACCTGGGAGCAACCGAAGTCGGTGACCGAAGTGCGTAGCTTTTTGGGCTTAGCTGGTTATTATCGGAGATTCGTGGAAGGATTTTCTCAAATTGTTACTCCATTAACTCAGCTGACTCGAAAAGATACAAAATTCGTATGGAAAGATGAATGCGAGAAAAGTTTCCAAGAGCTTAAGAGGAGACTCATTTCGGCACCTGTTCTAACAATACCATCTGGTTCGGACGGATTTGTTATCTACAGCGATGCTTCAGGCAAAGGGTTAGGATGTGCTCTCATGCAACATGGGAAAGTCATAGCCTATGCCTCGCGACAACTCAAAGAATATGAGAGGAATTATCATACTCATGATTTGGAGTTGGCAGCAGTCGTTTTTGCGTTGAAAATCTGGAGACACTACATGTATGGGGAGAAAGTGGAGATTTATACGGATCATAAAAGCCTCAAATATTTCTTCACCCAAAAAGAACTCAACATGCGGCAACGACGTTGGCTCGAGCTTTTGAAAGATTACGACCATAACATTCAATATCATCCTGAAAAAGCAAATGTTGTAGCTGATGCATTGAGTAGAAGATCGTATGCGGGTACGAGTGCGATGTTGTTAACACAAAGACCCATTTTATACGACTTACAAAGGATGGAGATAGAGTTAAAGGCTCCAAGTACCCACGTGATAATGACGAATATACGAGTAGAACCGACTTTAATCGATAAAGTGAAAGCTGCTCAAGCTACGGACCTGGGGCTGATGCGTATGAAGAAGAAATTGAAAGAAGGTGCTATTCCAAAAGCAAGAATCGATGAAGAAGGAATACTTAGAGTCAACTCTATACTTTGTGTTCCTAACGACTCTGACTTGAAGCATAGAATCATGATGGAGGCACACAACACACCGTTTGCAATCTATCCTGGGAGTACAAAAATGTATCATGATATTCGACATACATTTTGGTGGAGCAATATGATGAGAGAGATCGCAAAGTTTATCTCGAGATGTTTAACTTGTCAACGTGTAAAGGCAGAGCATCAAGTGCCAAAAGGTCCATTGTAACCACTTGAGATTCTGGAATGTAAGTGGGAACACAATACTATGGATTTCGTTACGGGTCTTCCCAAAGTTTCTCAAGGTATAGATGTGATTTGGGTTATTGTTGATAGATTAACCAAGTCTGCTCATTTCTTGCCTATACGTGAGACTTATTCCCTTGAACGTCTTGCTCGTATGTACGTGAATCAGATTATGAGATTGCATGGCATGCCAATATCCATAGTTTCGGATCGTGACCCAAGATTTACTTCACGATTTTGGGTTAGCTTGCAGAAAGCTATGGACACGGATTTACGATTCAGTTCGGCATACCATCCTCAAATGGACGGGCAATCGGAAAGGACTATTCAAACTCTTGAAGATCTATTAAGACTCTGTGTTCTAGATTTCAAAGGAAGTTGGGATAAGTATTTATCATTGGTGGAATTCTCCTACAACAACAATTATCAGGCAAGTATAGGTATGGCTCCAGTTGAAGCCTTGTATGGATGAAAGTGTCGCTCTTCAATATATTGGGACGAGATGGGGGAAACAACTTTGTTGGGACCGGAATTCGTACGCATTACTACAAAAAAGATCTAAATGATTCGACAACGTAATCAAACCTCACAAGATCGACAAAAGAGTTATGCGGATATTCATCGAAAGGATGTGGAATTTAATATTGGGGATCATGTATTGTTACGTATTGCTACATGGAAGGGTGTTACAAGATTTGGGAAGAGAGAAAAGCTCAATCCAAGATTTGTTGGTCCATTTGAGATTCTTGTCCGAATAAGAAATGTGGTCTATAGACTCGCATTACCTCTAAGCATGTCTCGTGTTCATAATGTTTTTCACATATCTATGCTTCGTAAATATGTGAAAGACCTGAACCACATTATTGCGTTAGAACCAGACGAGATAGTCGAAGATTTAACGTATGAAGAGGTACCTGTTAAGATCTTGGTAGGAAAGAGCATGTTCTACGCACCAAGTTTATACCACAAGTTAAGATTTTGTGGAGGAACCATGCTATTAAAGAAATGACATGAGAGTTGGAATCGGAAATGAAAGCGAGGTACCCTCACCTTTTCGAAACACCAGGTACGTACGTCAATTTTGAGAACGAAATTTCATAAGGAGGGGAGGTTGTAAGACCCCAACTTATTATAAATAAAATTGAATTTCCTCTATTTATTATCTTGAAATAATAAGGAGTTAATTTGATATAATACTTTGATTATGGGTGAAATATGCAAATTTTGCAAAATAAGAAAGTGGTTATAAAATATTTATTTTTGTCGGGGAATATTCGTTTGGTCGTGGAATATTCTTGTTGTCGGGAAAAATTCATACGACGGCGCAACCATTCATGAGCCCCATAACAAAATAACTGTCAGATAAAGAAACGAGAAATTTGAGTTGTTATAAATAACGGCGTAATTGTTATCGTTAACATTGTTGGAATACCTGATGGTTAAAATACAGTAATACGCACGGTTGCACAGTAGCACACGGTATTGCACAGTATTGTTGACTTATTGATTCGTACATAAGAAGGCACTACTCAATAATTATTACAGTAGTTACTGTTCAATATTTTATTTTATTGATTCAATAATTGCTGCGTTGATAGTTTATATTATTGTTGTTTCAATAATTGTCACTGCACAATATTTCCCATTATCAGATCAATAATTCATATTATTTGAAAAATATTATTAGATAGCATTATTGGCAATGTCTAGAAAGTTCTGTCAAGGAGAGGTTAGATAATCTAATTGTGCGCCAGTAAGGAGAAATTCTTATCGGAAAGCCACCTCTTTCCTAGGAACGACCTGGTTGTCATAATTGTGATTCTGTAATATTATTTGTGAATAATTAATTATTGATTTATATGATAAGGAAATATTTATTTGATGTGGATATAAATGATGAATTTATTTATTTTATTTGGTTATAAATGAAGAAATTAATGTTGAGGTATTTTATCAGTATTTTGTCGGAATTGAGGTATTAAAAATCATCCGTTTGTGGATTTCGGATATTTTCTGTTTGTAATTTGGAAAAACTTTCTTTTGCAAAGTTGTAAAGAATTTTATTTCCTATGGAATGGACATATAATTCGTATTTTTATGATAAAAAGGTTATTTATTATGAATTATTAAAGTTTCTAATTATTGTTTAAATGATAAAACATTTTGGAAAATTCTAGAATTGGTGGACCCCACGTTTGGTTGGTAAGAAATGTGCTCAAAATTTATTTCAAATGTGGTTAGTGGAAATAGTAGCAAGTAAAGTCATCATGTAGCAGGTCAAGTCTGCTTCAGCGTGCTATCATTTTCCTATAAATAGGTGCTTATGTTAGAATTGAAAATCACACCAGAAATATAAGCTTTCTCTCTCTATATTACCGAGCGTATTTTGTGAGTATTTAGATACTTTGAGAGTTGCTATTCAGTACAAGTTTCATTCAGCATCATATCCGATATTCCATTCTGAAGTACTGTTTCTTTTAGGTAAGAGATGTTATTTTCTTCATAAATGATATTATTTCTTTCAATATCATTATGCCGAATTATTGATCTGAACTTTTTATCAAATTTGGAATTTTTTGTGTCGTGGTTATTATTCACGTATACGGCACTATTCATGAATACGACACTATTCACCAAAAAATAAAAATTTTCCTTTTTGTCCAAGATGTCTATTATGATTACTATCTTTGATTGTATCTATGTTTTGATTTTTATTTTTGAATTCTACTTCACAATTTGTTATTATGGAGTATTATCGAAATTGGATAAACCAAAATACGAATCCTTAATATTTGTCCTTCTGTCTCACTAGGTTCGTTTTCTTTAAAATATTTTTCATCATCCTCAATCTTTAATGGTGATACTTGATGAATATCTTTAGCCTGTAGTACAAAGATGAATGATTACCTGATGAATATCTTTGGCCCGTAGTGCAAAGATGAACAAGTGTTGAGATGAACATGATCAACTGGTGATACAAATGAATATATTTGGCCCGTAGTGCAAAGATGAAATTTGATGTAAGATGTATATTGATTGATGTTACAGGGATAAAATATTGATGATGAACTTTTAAATCTTAGAAGATAGTAGAATTCATTCTCTACTTAACTCTTCTAATGAATTGTTGTTTCCGCTGCGAATATTGATCTAAAACTGGTTGTCCATTATATTTTATCTGATTTGTTGAAGGATAACGATAAATTGTTGTTCTTTATCTTAGTCATAATATTCTTTACCGGGCTAATTGAGCTCACCCTTTTTCTTGTTATTCCATTTTTCTTCTCAGGAAGCGAGAACATAGCAGGAACCAGTTGGGGTAGAGAGTTATGGTTCTAGAAAGTTATTTTAGCAGTCCTCACTATTTTTGTAAAATAGTGTATGAATAATTGTAATGAGGACTTATTTGAGTGTGGATATTGTCTAGAAGACTATTTGTATTTAAACTCACAGTATGTGTTGTCGTATTTTGCACAACAATTGTAATAATGAAGTTGTAGTTTTCTTTCTGTACCATGTATTTGGCGACTCAGAAAGGGTGTTGTATACCTATTTTGGGGGCGTCACAGCTAGCGTCGTTGACTGTAGCTATAGAATCATAAAACATCAAACACCTATACGTACGGTCATGACCGTCACTATAGGACACTATAGTTACAGTCGTTACCATAACAATAGCTTCAAACGTCCGTAGGTATAAAGCAAAAACACACTTTAATTTTGACATGTGCAATAGCGTCGTGACTGTCGGTATAGACTGATAAGACCGTAATTAAAGGCTTTGGCGACACGACCAAACGCGAGGGTCAGTGGTTGTCGATAAAACCTTTAGCAATGGTCACAAGGCCTACCACCATTTTCAACTCCTCCATAACCATCATCAAACACTCGGTTCTTTCCTTAACCCTAACTTTATCTCAAATTGCACAATCACAACAAAATAATTAAAAAATTTACATTTAAAACATAGATCTGAAAACAAATATCTAAAAACATATATCTATGAAAACAAAATCTACAATTTCATTTCAAAAAATGTAAATATCATTCTAACTGGAAAAGATTTGAGAGTGGGACGGGGGTTGGGAGGCGAGAGGCGAGAAGCCGAAGGCAGTGGAGGCGGGAGCGAACGGTGTTGGAGGAAAAAAGAGTATAATTTAGAACTTTAGATAAATACTCCTATTTCATTTAACTTGTATTTTATTTAATTTGTAAAATTTTAACATTTAAATTTTGCTATTAATTTTTTAAAGTTTTAATAATGGTTTATATTTGTTAAGTTGTCTCTTTTTTTTTTCTTTTTCTCTGTAATTAATTATTGTTTTAATGAAGTCAAATCGTATCTACAAAACAATATGGCTTGCCGAAAAATCAAGTATTCAGGCCAATTTTCGTCGAAAATTGAATTTGGGGTGGACATCGAATGCAATTAGGCAGTTTATGTAGTAAATTGTAAACTCAATTACTTTGGGACCGAACTAAAGTTTACTTTGTATATTTAGCCGATCTCAAAATGAAGAACAAGCTTTGGTTTAGACCACAAGTACATAACGCCAAGTAAGCTTGGGGTCAGTTGAAAGAATCCAAAATGCAAAATAGAAAAATCTACACCTTGTTCAAGTAGGGGCGTTTTTGTCAATCAACGATCACTTCATCCAGTAACTCTAAAGATTCTCTCCACACAATACATAAGAAAAATGTTACAAAATAACGAGATATCAAGATATATACATAATACAAAATAATCAAAGTAACAGAGTACGAAATTCAACGACATCAAATACGAAATCTTAGTCACCGCCTGTTCAAATTAAATATACAATCCAAACTAATAATTCTAAAACACTTTTTAACTCATTCAAGTAACTCACCTTTTATCATTATTAATACTCCAAAACTGAAAAATCAATAAAAGATATCTTAAAACCTCACGTGACAAATATTCTTAATATTTTAGTCCACGATTTTGGTCTTATCACCCTTAAGTAGTCAAATTAATAAATACTTATACAAACTAGACTTCAAGTACCACACTTAAGCCACAAGAATCACACAAAATTGGATTTGAAATCATTAGGTTGTCTATTTTTGAAAATGAGTATTCATTGCCAAAAATATTTGCTACAAAAAACCTAGACCAAAAACTTCCTAAAATTCATAATAAATCATATGATAAACTTTAACGGTTCAAATTTGGTAAAAATATACAAAATATTATCCAATCTGAATATAATATTTACAACTAAAAGAACAAAACAAATAAAGTCTATTAATGTATAATATTATCTAAATATACATAACCATTCAAAATACTGTTACTATGTATCAAAACAGTACATAACCATCCAAAATACTGTTGCTATGTATCAAAATAGTACATAACCAGTAGCACATTTAACATATTTTCAGTATCACATCTAACAAATTTCCATCCAAAATAGTGTTACATCTAACAAATTTCCAGTAGCACGTGTAACATATCTCTAGCAGCACGAGACATGTCACAGGTCCTCTATAGGATTATTTGATCCACTAATATCACCATTTTCTCCTTTTGTGGATCGATCCTACAAATTAATTATCAAGTGAACTTGTTAATCCATACAAACAGAGTGAAAGAGCAAAAGTTTTAAGTATAAGTGGAGTGAGAGAGCAACACTTGATTGTTGGAATGAGCATTTGGAACTGATGACTTCTTCATAAATTCTGTCATGATTGATAATAGTTCATCCACTTTCCTTGCAGTATCGTCTCCTTTTTCCCGCACCTTTTTCAACTCAGCTTTCAATTCTTGATTCTCACATTGTACCTAATTATTTGTGTCACGAGGCCCCCAAGTGTTTGTAGTTGTGGCACCAACTCCACCTTGTCGAAGTCTACCATGTCGCTCCGGTCCAAGCACTTGTGCAAGTATATCATTTAGTCATGTACTACTACTTTCACCAGTCGATTCCTGAGTCTTCTTTAACTCAATAATTTTTTCCTGTGAAAATATACAAGGAAAAATATACATAACTTAAATATACAAGGCAACTCAACATAACTTAAAGAAGAGTAGCAATGGCACTAGAGTTCTAATCTTGTAATGTCGGGAGCAACTGTGCTCTTTCTAGTGCCCCAGGAATATATGAATCACACAGTGCTCTTTCCAATGTTGTGTAAATTTTATATATATTAAAGCTTTTCTATCCAAGTGTTAGGTGCATGGATATGCAGCAAACTTTGTGACGATTAGCCAATTACAATGTTGTCTCTCATCTGCTTCTGTCCTAAACTACATTCAACTAAACCTTCAGCACATGAAAAGATGGACTTGTTGGTTAATGAATTGGTATCAGTCTTGCAGGTTGAGGTTAATGAACCGGAAATAACGCACAGTGACAAGGATGAGGAGAGCTTTTTAACTAGTCTTGATCATTCTTTGTCTGATTCTATTGAGAGACTGTACTCAGCAAAGAGGGTAGGAGTCTGTCTTCAGTATTTTTTCTGGTGAACAGAGACTTGTTGAGATTGATATGATCAGAGACATTGTAAAACAACTAATTATAGACTTGTCTTTCTTATTTCCACCTGCTGTCATCAAACTTTTTAATACCAGTATGCCGTGGTATTGGAGTAATGATTTTATTTGGATACATTTGAAGGAGATGTCTGACTTATGATTGAGAATGATTTCAATATCCCAAAAGGTGCCCAAAGGCAATTTGGCCTTTGGCCTTTTATTTGATTGGGAAGGAAAAAGGCCTGGCAGGCTTAGTCAACTGTTGTTTGACATTATTAGTGTTTAGGCAGGGGTCCGAGTATTGCCCCCAACCCAAATTTTTGTAGGTAGTTTTGTTCTTTCTGGATGAATTAGGTTTTATTTTATTGCTGCATTTTAGTAGTAGTGCAAAGCTTTCGTATCAAGGTTTGTGAACTATGTATGCAATAACTGTTTGAATTGTAAATTCAAAATGTTTTGGAATTCTTCTGTAGGAACTTGCTTCTAAACTAAGGGAAATTGTATCGGTGAAGCGCCAGATTGATGATGTTCCGTCACAGGCTGAACTCATCCAGTATGTTATCATTTAGCTTAATGTTTGATTTCACTTCATTCATTTTTTTTCTTTTGTTCTCTTGAATCTTTTCTGTTTGGTATGGTGAATGAGGCCTAGTAGTTGAAGGATTTAGTTCACTTTTGAAATAGTTAATGTTATGCTAACACAATCCTTAATGCTTTAACTTATCACAGGATGTCACTTTAAGCCAATATCAAAATCCACTAGAATCCTCAAATTAAGTTTTCCATGCCCACAAGAAACTGTTTTAGTTTCTTTGTCTTTCTTTGATCAATTCTTTTGTATGCGAACATCCATTGAGAGACATTATATTCTTAATGAAAGCATAAAGACTATAACCGTCTAGAATCATACCCTCGGTAAAGAGCTTAAAGACAATATAGAATAAAGAGTTAAAAGAATTAAAGACCCCATTGTTTGAGAATTGATAAATACATACCACATTCGAGGATGCTCCCAGTAAAATTGAGTTATCACTTCGAGTGTGGGACTGTATATATATCCGCTCGATCAATCTCTTTTTTATTTATTTGGTACTACAAATAAAACAAAAAATAGTACATAATTCAAAAAATACTCTATTCATAGAAGTCTAATACATGATTAACCACAAAAAATATTGAAATAACATCAAATATTACCAATTCATGCTTCTTTTTTGGAATTGATTTAGTGCCCAACGTATGACCTACCAACAATTTTTTCCGATTTTCACAATTTTTGGTTGCTATATCCTGCATTGCATGTATTTATAAATTAATAATATTAATATATATAACAATAACTAAGAATTGATAATACATAAAATTAGAATAAACACAACCTGTGCATCATCAGTTAGCCAATAATCAACCAACGCAGCCCATTGATTAGGATTCACTCGATCATTGTTGATAGTATTCGCTATAGATTTGGCACGGTTACCAAGTACAAAATTATTACTCTTTAAGTTAGACTTCCAATCTCTCCACCTATTGTTCATGATAGCCATCAGTTTTATTTTAGCATTGGGGTGATGTGTGGTAAATCGTTTCTATAACAAACAAATTTACACATATTAAATTACCTTCAAAGTGCTTAATGTCAAATTCTATAAAATGCTATGATTAATAATCTGAATTTCATCCCAAGCCCTTGTCATTTTAGCCTCTGTCATATTGGACCATGTTGGAGTACTTATTGGAAAAAAATTCTCCATTGCGAGCAAGACACCCGAGAAAGGTTGTTAACTTATTGGCGTCTCCCCCCAACAGGTTGACCATTTGCATCATAAATTACTTTCTTGGGTGCATCGATATTTGACCATAACTTTACTCCCATCGTTGGTCCACGCTTCCTCTTAGGTCGAGAACCTAAAAGAGAGAAAGAATCAAGATATATGAACTGAAATATAACATGATTTATATATGTAAAAGAGTTTGTAAATAACACTTGAGTTAGGTACCATGTTTTGTATCCAATATTACTCCCACCTGACTTATTAGATATATTCTCCAATTCATCAAGTTCAATAGAAAGGAAATGATGTAATAGTACAAGTAAATCCCAAAAACTTACTCTTTTTCAACCTGCAGCTTATACTTGAAGCCAATAATATTAAAAGAACAATAATTATTATTTTTAAACATCCATACTTTTACTATTTATAGTAAAGAATATCAAGTCATAATTGATAGATCAGTTTTTAGAGGTTAGCATTAACAAAGAATTATATAAGAAAAGGCAGGCAAGTTGAGCAAATTATATAATCACTAAGCAAGTTAAACTTACTATGTTACTTCTTTGTAAGAGATAGGCACTAACTCTGGTTATATTGATTTATTTGATGCAGCAAGTTTTACTGGACAATCTTGAAGTAGAGTTGTTGAAACTTGATAACAAGGTTAGGTTTATTCTTGGGGTTGTAGAAGGCAAAATCACAGTGAGCAATAGGAAGAGAGCTGATCTTTTAAGAGGAAGCGTGGACCAACGATGAGAGCAAAGTTATGGTCCAATTTGTGTTATTTGTGTTCACATAAATCTCTCGGCTTTATTCGTATAACCACACGCCAATTGTTATCCCTTTGATCATCAACATAAAATATTTGTTGAACCTGAGAAGGCATTACAAAGGGCTCATCGGTTGAACCAAACTTTTGATAATTTACAAGCGTGAAGCCATAATCCTCAATTTTGACCCCTCTATCACGTGCTAAATTGTCATACCACTTACATTTGAATAGAACTTTTCCAGATCCATAATAATCTAATTCAACATCTTCCAAAATACCAAAGTATTCAACTACATCTTCCTTCGGATTTCGGTCTCTAGCAGAGAAATATCCACGAGTAGTTGCTACCACATATACCCCACTATTCTGCGTTCTCCTCTTACTCTCACAACTTGTAGAATGGAATCGATACCCATTTACCAAATAACCATCTCCTCTCCCGCCTACCAAATTTGGGCCAAATACAAGAGCTTGAACTTACTTTGAAACATCATTATTCATAGTTGCCATCTACAAAATGGTAGTGATAAAAGCAAATTCCATCCATTTATTATTAATAACCATTGCAAAATTTTGCATAAAATTATGTTCACATAATGTAGTACTTAACTTACATAATTCTTAAACCATTCAGGAAATTCTTTTTTCTTAGCATTGTAAATTTCCCTTGGCGTCGGTTTTTGCTTACGCATTCCACGTCGTAACATATATGAATCTTGCCAAATACTACAAACAATTTTTTTTTGTCATAGTTAGCTAGTTGGCTAACAAAAGTTATTAATATTTCGAACAATAAATGTCATTCTTTATTTACTCACCTTAGATATGACTCAACCTCTGTACAATTGAATAGCGCATACAGGTGTGCACTCTTGACATCATCGCCACATAGAGTACAAACTTTTGGGACATTAAGAAATCGACCTATGTTTCTGAATACAGATAAACTTGATTCACCTTGTTCGTATCCAGCTTCATTTCTTCCAACTCGTTTCCATGCAGCATTGTTTTGACTCAAATATCTTGAGCAAAATGTAACACATTCTTCAGCAATATACCCTTCTACAATTGACCCTTCTGGACGACTTCTGTTGCGAATATACCCTTTTAACTTGCCCATGTATCTTTCAAAAGCCCACATTTGTCGATATTTCACATTTCCACCTATCTTCGCCTATTCAGCAAGGCGGACACACAAATGTGCCATTATATCAAAGAAAGCAGGAGGAAACACCATCTCAAGCTTGCAAAGTATTAACAGAATTTTCTTGTTCAACCGTTCATAATCTTCCGATGTGTTATAGTTGGAACATAATTCTCTAAAGTAGTTACAAAGTTCAATTATTGTTGAGCAGACATGTCTAGGCAAGTTGGTACATCGTATTGCTATTGGAAGTAATTGTTGCATTAAAATATGGCAGTCGTAACTTTTAAGACCTGAGATCTTGCCCCCCTTCAAATTGATGCAACGTGAAATATTTGAAGCATATCCATCAGGTACCTTAACATTTTTCAACACTTGCAAGAAATCATGTCTTTCTTTTAGACATTGAGTAGCTTACAGCAAGAAAAAAGTACTTTGAATTGCTTGCTTGCACAGTTATTGGATGGAGCTCTCTTCTTATACCCATTTTCATCAAGTCCAATCGTGCTTTTAAATTATCTTTCGACTTTCCTTGCACACTCAACAATGTCCCAATCAAGCTATCACAAATGTTTTTGGCAATGTGCATTCCATCTAGATTGTGGCGCAACAAAAGTATCCGCCAATATGGCAATTCAAAGAAAATAGAGTTCTTCCTCTAATTATGTTGAGTAATGGGGAATGGTCTTCGTGCTAGTGGGTGTCTTTCCAAAAGTGACATTAATGGCATTAACTTGTTCAAGAATATCAAATCATGATGGCACCACCGGAGCTTCACTATGGTCACATTGTCCGTTAAATTTTCGTGTATCAAACCTATAACTATGACCCGACTCCAGAAAACAACGATACCCGATATAACATTCCTTACTTTGCAATCTACAAGAACGAGTGTTCATTTGACATGATGGACAAGCCAACTTACCTTTAGTGCTCCAACCAGACAACATAGCAAGAGCTGGAAAATCACTAATTGTCCACAACAGTGCAACATGCATTTGGAACTTTGTACCGGTAGATGCATCATACGTTTCAACCCCATTACTCCATAGTATCTTCAACTCCTCAATTAAAGGTTGCATATACACATCAATATCATTACATGGAGAGTTTGGACCAGGTATTAACAACGGCATGATAAAATACTCCTACTACATACACATCCATGGTGGTAAGTTATAAACAACAACTGTCACTAGCCATATACTATACGGTGACCCATGGGTAAAGGGACTCATGCCATCAGTGGACAGTCCGAGTCTTGCATTTCGATGTTCTTGAGAGAATGTAGGGTACATTGTATCCAAATGCTTCCAAGCTGCAGAGTCAGCTGGATTCCGTTGCTTTACATGATGCCACGTCATGTATTTTGCAGTTTCTACAGACATAAATAGCCTCTGCAATCTCAGAATTAACGCTAAATAACATAATTGCTTCACAACTACTTTGCTCCTCTTAACATTTGTATCTATTTGTGCCTTCTCTGGTACAACCACTCAGTCTGCTTCCATCTCAATGATTTGCAAACTGTACAAGACTCTAATTTTTCATTCTCCCTCCAAAAGAGCATACAATCGTTCTCGCATGCATCAATCTTCTCATAACCAAACCCTAAATTTCCAACCATTTTTTTCATTTCATAAAAATTATCAGCAAGTTTGCAAATGCTGGAAATGACGACTTGAACTTACGGAGCAAACCATCAAAGGACACATCAATCCATTTGCTAACATTTTTATGATTGAAAAGCCATACAACAATGAATGAAAGGACAGTCTCAATTTCACATCCAGGATATAAAGGTTGATTGGCCTCTGACATGAACTTTTGGTATTTTGAAGCTTCAGCCGACGATTCCACACCGTGATCCCTAAATATATCATTTATCATCTCAGGCATACGATGATCATCTTCGGATTGTGATGGTTCATCGTGAACATCATCACTCACATCCCTGACAATCTCATCTTCCCCTTGATGCACCCAATTCGTGTAGCCAAACATAAATCCATCACAAATCAAATGTTCACGAATAGTTGTTCGAATATGGTATCTTCCATTCACACAATTCTTACATGGACAAGGAATTCTTCCTGTGACCATGCCCACTTTTTCGAAACCAAAGTTTAGAAATCTTTCAAGGCCTGCAAGATATTCTCTAGAATATCTTGGTAATTCCATCCACCCCTTATCCATGATATTGTGTCCCTAATTCAAATTGAACAACCACATGAATGATATTACGTATAGAAATCTAACATAATTAATTATCATAATTAATTACCTTGAACGCCAACCAAACTCCCAGATCACTCAAACAAAACAAAAAAGGTCGAAGATAATTTAGATATTTTTCCTCTTGCAAATTCCACTACAAACACTGAGAGATTTGCTTTTCCAATCAAGGATTCATGCTGGTACAAGTACATATAAAGTCAAACAACATGAACAGAATAAATATTTTTGTTACTATGCAAAAATATTTACATAAATATAGTAAATCTAACTCCTAATTTGTATTTACAGTACAAACACAAAGCGAAGGAAGACTACTGTTTTTATTACAAACAATAAGAAGTTTTGTATTGATAAGAAGACAACAAGAGAGAAGGAAGACTATTCTTTCACAATACAAATAAAGAACATTTACATAAGTAGCAAAATTATTATTTGCTCTCTCGCACATAAATCATCATTGTGGAAAACAATGTCTAAGAATACAATATGCAAACAAAAAATAGTCAGTCATCATAGTAATTCACTCCTATTATAAGAATTTCCGATTTGGTTCTCATTATGATAATTCACTCCTATTATAAGAATTTCCGATATGGTTCTCATATAAACTAAAATAAAACTAGATGCATGAACTAGATTATAAACACATAATTAAAAATATACTAGAAAGTCCTATTCCTTTAAGAAAAGTATCGATCAACATAAAGCTAAGGAACAATCACAGTTATAAAAGATAGTACCACAACTAACTTTCTTCTTATTCTTCATTTTTTTTCAATTGAACAATGCAACACCGAAGTTCAGACTTCTTTAAGACTTTAAAATTATTAATCCAAAGATTAAATGTTGAGATAGGCAAGGAGACATATAAAAGAAAGTTTTCAAGGGACCTGAAGATAACACCAATGAATGACATGATAAGAAAGTCAACCAACATGGCTTTGCTATGTGAACCCAAGAATACCAAATGCAATATACATACAAGGATTCACATAATGCACTTCAAAGACTCATAGAGAGAAAAAGATGGAGAATGAAACTGTGCATTTCATTCCTATTTCAGTTCAAAACTTTTTTTTAAAATGATGATTAATTAAGGTCTAACAGCAAGCTCACAAGCCAACAAGCCAATTTCTCTGAAACCTGAAGCCTGCCTCCTCAAGGAATCTATTCATTGTCTATAAAACTATATAATACTCGACTAGCTTATATACTTCTTTTCTTCACTAATTTATTAGTGAACTTAAGAAGAGATAGCAAATATCACTGTAAGTACCAGCAAATAGCAAATATCACTGTAAGTACCAGCTGGAATATCTTTAGGTAAAGTAAGTTTTGTATAACTCATACAACCCATAAATCCCATATCACAAACCTCTCTAAATGCTTGCAAAACATAAGATAGAATGACAATTATCTACCTAATCATATCTATTAGTCTCTTAATGTACAATCATGCCACCCTACTTTACAAAGATCCTCTGAACCACTCGGTCTCTAGTTTCCAGAACAGTAACAACCATATCATGACTAAAATAATAATATCCCAATCCAGAATCCAATATATATTCAGCTTTAAAGAATTAATCAAGCTATAAATTGTGAATCAGAAGATAAACTACAGTTGCAAGACAATCAGAAGTGCACAAGGTATAACCAATATAAAAACTCCACTTACCCAAAAAAATGCTAGTCTAATCAAGTTCCGAATTTTTCAAATACTCATCACAGCTAAACTGGATCCGCACTAAATCTTCCTTTTGAAAACTTATCTAAGACTCCGGTGACAGTCAAGTCAAAATTTAGGGCTTGTTAGATGGAGAAGAGAGGAAGTCATAACATAGGGTTAAATATAAATTGAAGACTTAAATTACCTGCTCAAATAGTTTCAATATGCAAGAATGCTTTCAAGCCGGACGGAGAGATGGAGTGAGACGAAGAATTTTCCGGTGGACATGAGATGCAGTGACAAGAGATGGAGTGAGACCAGAAGAGATTTGGGCGACTAAGAATTTACCGGTTGATCGACTGACTAAGAAGCTAATGTTGATTTGGGCGAGAATTGTCTGATATTGATTAGGGAGAAAATATAGGAGGAATGTGCGCGCCCAAAACGAAAGCTATTATCTACAGGCCCCTTATGACCCTCGTTAAAATCCCAAAAAAAAGTCCTATACCGACGGCCAAATTGTGACCCTCGGAACAGACTACCTTCAAAGGCCTATACCGACGGTCATACCGTGACCGTCGCTATAGACATTATATTGCGACCGTTCTTCCCCGACCGTCGCTAAATCTCGTCGCCTTATCTAGATTTTCTAGTAGTGTGCATGGCTCTGCAGCACTAGGCAGCAGGCCCGGCAAGCCCAGACAGTTCCTAGCCTCCCGCTTTTGCAAGATTTTAACCATTGATCTCTAGGTTACTTATACTTTAACTCTAGAGTTTTAAGCTAATAAAGTGGCCTGACAAATGAAATACTAAGCATGTATCCTTGGCTTAACCACTGCTCGAAACAGAGGCCTAAAGGACTTAACATACTAATTCTAACTTTTCATTTTTAACTAGAAATTGAGTTTCATTCTAACTTGACACAATCAAATCCTCTAGTTAACATCACATATGATTAATAAACCAAGCTCAAGCTTTACTTTGGTCTAATATTTAGTTTTCAGTCAAAACAGTTCTTTTAGAACTTTTATCAAACAGTTGGTAGGCACAGTTTTAAGCTATCAGTTTCACAACCATTTGTTTGTCACCAACCCATTTCATTCTTCTTATGTCTCCTCAGCCCAACCTAAACTCCTTTGTTCTAACTCAGCTCACAGCAGTCAAATATACAACAAAGTTCATATTTAATCAACAAGTTAATAACTAGTTAGTTCGTGCTACCATTATACTATCACATTAGATTCAAGTTGATGCAATATGAATTGAACATAAACTCCATATATATCACAGCTAATCATAATCCCATAACTTTTCCTCCAGTTTATGAAAACAAACTGGTTAACTTCAATTTTAACAGAAAAGATATGAGAAAGAATTAAGAGTATGGTTATTTAATTCATACCTCTAGTTTCATGAGTTCTTATTCAGTTCACAGCTCCTAACTTCAACACTTCTTCTTCTTAGGAGTTTTTTTTAATTGCCTAATTAGTTTTGGGATATTGAGAGAGATGGAAGAAATGAAACGTAAATGGGTGGAAAGGAAAGGAGAGCTGATGACTTCCCTTTGCTAGCCTTCCCCCTAGCTTTGCTCTGTAATAGCCTAAGGGCTTAGTTTGAAGGCACCTCCTGCTTGCCACTGAACATTATGGCCTAAACATCCAGCTCATGCTCTAAAGTTTCAAATTATGCATTAAGGCCTGTTTGGCTTGTTTTTTTTTATTTACCATCTCTGTCTCCTTTTCTCTGCATTTCTTGAAAATGATGCATTTCCTTTAATAAAGCCCATAACTTTATTACTCCCTCCGTTCCTAAATAAGTGACGTTTTAGAAGAAAAAATTTGTTCCAATTTATCTGTCGTTTACAACTTTCTAGGACAATAAATTATTTTCTTTCCTATATGACCCTTACACTTGGTATTAATAGTTTTCAACTTCCCATAAAGGGTTAGTGATGGAATTTCACACAGATTTTAATTATGATAGTATTAAATGACTTTCTTAATCCATGTGCAAAAACCTTAAATGACACTTATTTAGGAATGGAGGGAGTAACATAATTCCATAATACCAAATTTATAACTAATATTTTGTACTACAATTTCCTTATATTAGAATAATTTAAACTCATAATTTATTTATTGAATTTTTTTTATTTATCAGGAAAAATGTAATCGCTACAAATAGTATGCTGAATGAATCTTTTAGTTATTAAATAAAATATACCTCCTCAACTCAAAATAAAAACCAAATCAACCTGTTGATTGACATTAACATTCAACATTTTATCAAAGATAGAAACAAAAAAACATTGCATTAAAAAATAATCTAAATTAATATATTTAAAAGACAGATAAGGCAATTGGACTAAATTACCTAAATTAATATATTTAAAAGTACAAATAATACCTGAAACAACAGAGGCAATTGTAATGGCGATTTAAACAGGGAAATCACGATCGAATATTTCACTGATTTGTCGAAACAATCACCCAAATGAATGAGAATCGGAACATTAAAATTAAACACATTTGGCATATTGATGTTTTAGGGGAGAAAATCACGACATTTCATACCCATTTTATACGGAACAGATCTGATTGTGAAAAGCTGTAAAGGAAAAAAAAGAAGCAGATCTGAGTGTGAAGAAGGTTTGGAGAGAGGGAGAGCAGTGTATTTAGTATGGGTACGAGAGAGAAACGAGAGGGGAGAGCAGTGTACATAGAGGGAGAGCAGATCTGAGCTTTGCCCTTATAAGAGAAACGAGAGAGGAGAGCAGTGTACGGGTATAATCTTATTCTTCTCCATAAAATAGTGTAACTTTGAAATTTGTGGAAAATTATCTCATCTTTGTTTATTAAAGTATGTTGTTATTTGTGCGAATACTTTGCCCTTTTTTGGTTTGTAACTTAAAATATATCATTAAGCTTGTTGTAAGAATCGTCCAACCCTCCATGGGTTGGTTATATTTGTTACGTCCCTAAAATTAGGTATACATCATTTATTTTGAGTGGTCAATACATAGTACAAAATTTAATTACAAACTAATAATACAGCAGTCGTGTATAATACGACAAAACATATACTGTGAGTTTAAATACAAATATTGTCTTCTAGACAATATTCATTCTCAAATAGAGTCCTCGTTACATTTATTATCACACTATTTTACAGAATAGTGAGGACTACTAAGACACCATCTCGGACCATCACTCCGTTCCCCGACTAGTCTCAGCTACGTTCTCATTTCCGTAAAAAAACTGAATATAGGAAAAGAAAAGGTAGCAGACTTCTCTTTTTCTTTCTCTCTAACATTTTCCTCTCTCTGGAGTTCAGTGAATTCGTAAAAAATAATGAAGGAATTAGCTTCTATTATAGAAAAATGGAATGCATAGTAACTAACTCATGAACAGTCCAGATTGATTTACTTTAATTTGAAGGTCCATATTTAAAGAAATTTTTTTTAAATAAAATATAATATACTCTATTTATATAAAAAGATTTTTACTATGCAAACACTATGCAACACTATGCAACACTATACATAATAAAATATAATATATTCTATTATAGAATAATTTTAATAAAGTATTCTGTTTTATATAAAAAGATGTTTCTGTTTTATTAAGTTAATAATAGGAATAAAATAAAACTTCATTATCGCAATAATAATTCATATTATTAATTGACAATAATTGAATCAAACTGAGTGACTTCTCACATAAGCATCAATAAGCAATACCGTGTGCTATTATGCAACCACACATATTACTGTACTTTACTACCGAGTAGTTCAACAGTAGCAATGGTAAAACTTCCGTCGTTATTTTCAATAAAATATTTTTGTCGTTTTCTCAATCCGACAATAATTCTGTCGTGGGGTCCACCAATGATTGTGCCGTCGTACGAATATTTCCTGTTTAAAACGAATATTCCCGACCAATCGAATATTATATAACAACTTCGTACTTGCAAAATTTATAATTATTACCCACAACTATAACATTATATCATAATATTCAAAAATGATAATTATAGAAAATTCATCTTTATTCAAAAGTTGGGGTCTTACAACCTCCCTTCTTAAGAAATTTTGCCTTCGAAATAGGGTACGTACCTGGTATAAATCGAAGAGGTAAGGATACCTTGACTTCATTTCAGATTCCAACTCCCAGGTTCATTTCCTCAACATCGTGGATTCTCCACAAAACTTTGACTTGAGGTATAACCTTGGATCGTAGAATATGTTCTTTTTATCCAAGATTTGAACAAGAACTTCTTCATACATTAATCCTTCCGCTATTTCGTCTGGTTTATAACTCAATAATGTTGTGTTCGGGTCTTTCACATATTTACGTAGCATGGATATGTGAAAAACGTTATGAACACGAGACATATTTGGCGGTAAAGCGAGTCTATAAGCCACAATTCCTACTCGATCGAGGATTACAAATGGGCCAATGAATCGAGGAGTGAGCTTTCCTCTCTTTCCAAAACTCGTAACACTCCTTTCCATGGAGTAACACGTAACAACACATGATCTCCTATATCGAATTCCATGTCCTTTCGATGAAGATCAGCATAACTCTTTTGTCGATCTTGTGAGGTTTTTATACGTTGTCGGATCATTTGAATATTTTCCGTAGTCATACGTACCAACTCTCGTCCCAACAACGTTGCTTCACCCACAACGCCTCGAATGGAGCCATGCCAATGCTTGCTTGATAACTGTTGTTATAGGAAAACTCCACCAACGGTAAGAACTTGTCCTAACTTCCCTTGAAATCAAGGACACAGAGTCTTAATAAGTCTTCCAGAGTTTAAATAGTCCTCTCTGATTGTCCGTCCGTCTAGGATGATATGCCGAACTAAATCGTAAATCCGTGCCCATAGCTTTTTGCAAACTAACCCAAAATCGTGAAGTGAATCTTGGGTCTCGATCAGAAACTATGGATACTGGCATACCATGCAGTCTTACAATCTCGTTTATGTACATACGAGCAAGACGTTCAAGTGTATAAGTTTCTCGTATTGGTAAGAAGAGCAGACTTGGTCAATCTATCAACAATGACCCAAATTGCATCATGCTTGAGAAACCTTGGGAAGACCAGTAAAAATCCATGGTAATGTGCTCCCACTTCATCTGGAATTTCAAGTGGTTGCAATGGACCTTTTGGTACTTGATGCTCCGCCTTGACTCGTTGACAAGTTAGACACCTTGAGATAAACAGCGCTGTCTCTCTCTTCATATTGTCCACCAAAATGTATGACGAAGATCACGATACATTTTGGTACTCCCAGGATGGATTGCAAACGGTGTGTTGTGCGCTTCCATCATGATTTTATACTTTAAATCAGGGTCGTTAGGAACACAAAGTCTGGAGTTGACTCGAAGTATTCCTTCATCATCGATTCTTGCTTCCGCATAGCACCTTCTTGCACTTTCTTCCTCATACGCATCAGCTCCAGGTCTGTAGTTGAGCAGCTTTAACTTTATCAATTAAAGTCGGTTCTACTCGTATATTCGCCATCATCACGTGGGTCCCTAGAGTCTTTATCTCTATCTCCATCCTTTGCAAGTCATACAAAATGGGCCTTTGCGTTGACAATATCGCACTCGTACCCCATATGATCTTCTACTCAATGCGTCAGCTACCACGTTTGCTTTTCCAGGATGGTATTGGATGTATGATCATAATCTTTCAACAGTTCAAGCCAACGTCGTTGTCGATGTTGAGTTCCTTTTGAGTGAAGAAATATTTGAGGCTTTTATGATCCGTAAAGATTCCACTTTCTCCCCATACATAATGCCTCCAAATTTAGTGCGAAACAACAGCTGCCAACTCTAGATCATGAGTAGGATAATTCCTCTCATATTCTTTGAGTTGTCGTGAGGCATAGGCTATGACTTTCCCATGTTGCATGAGAACACATCCTAACCCTTTGCCCGAAGCATCACTGTAGATGACAAATCCCTCCGAACCAGATGGTATTGTCAGAACAGGTGCTGAAATGAGTCTCCTCTTGAGTTCTTGAAAACTCTTCTCACATTCCTCGCTCCAACCGAACTTTGTATCTTTCCGAGTCAGCTGAGTTAGTAGCGATTCGAGAAAATCCTTCTACGAATCTCCGATAATAACCAGCTAAACCGAGAAAGCTACGTACTTCGGTCACTGATTTAGGTTGCTCCCAGCTTTGAATAGCTTCAATCTTTGGGTCAACAGATATTCCATGACTTGATACCACGTGCCCAAGGAATGCTACTTCCTCAAGCCAGAACTCGCATTTTTCAACTTGGCATAAAGCTTATATTCACGAAGCTTTTGGAGTATCAGCCTCAAGTGTTGCTCATGATCTTCACGGCTTTTGGAATAAATAAGGATGTCATCAATAAAGACGACCACAAAGTGATCCAAATATTCCTTGAATACTCGGTTCATCATATCCATGAAGGCAGCAGAGCATTAGTCAATCCAAAAGACATGACTAGGAATTCATAATGCCCGTACCGAGTTCTGAAAGCCGTCTTTGGAATGTCATCGTTCTAATCTTCAATGGTGATATCCGGAACGAAGATCAATCTTTGAAAAGAATTTGGCTCCTTGCAACTGGTCAAACAGGTCATCAATACGTGGCAATGGTACCTATTTTTGATGGTGACATGATTCAACTCCCGATAATCAATACAAAGTCGCATACTCCCATCTTTCTTCTTCACGAATAGAACAGAGCACCCCAAGGAGAAGTACTAGGACGAATAAAGCCAATGTCTAACAATTCCTGCAGTTGGGTCTTTAACTCCTGAAGTTCAATAGGAGCCATTCGATATGGGGCTTTGGAAATGGGTTTTGTACCGGGTTCAAGGTCGATACAAAATTCAATTTCACGCTCTGGGGGTAGGCCAGGAAGTTCTTCAGGGAATACGTCAGAAATTCATTAACAATAGAAATATTTCAAAACTGACGTATTTTTGTTTAGATCTGATATGAGCTAAGAAAGCTTGACATCCATTTTTCAATAAACGAATAGCTTTATGGCTTGAGATGACATGATTGATTTTAATGGTTTGGTTGCTTGAATTCGCATAGGTTGTTAGAATATGAAAGCTAACAACCTTACGAAAATAATCAATTTTTGCATGATGAGTAGTTAACCAATCAATCCCTAGAATTACGTCAAATGCAAGTATTTTCAATGAAATAAGATCGACAGGTAATGTGAGGGTACCGATTTGAACCAAACAAGACTTATAAACCGTGGATGTAATGAAGGTTTCTCCCAATGGAGTTTTAACAATAAGTCAAAGTCCAATTTCTCCGAGTCAAATTTAAACGTTGAGCGCAAGTAGGAGAAATAAAAGAATGGGTAGAACTGGTATCAAATAAGGTATAACTTCGCTAGAGTTTATGATAAGCTTACCCGTGATGACCTCGTTTGGGTTCCTTGCTTTCTGGGAGGTCCAACAAACGCTCTCCCTTGTACTACCGGCTTTGACTTTTCTGGGACGGCCTTTGGTGCCTCCATCCCAGCTGGACTTGTCTTCGGTGCACCAAAATCGGGCCAGGTGACCTTCTCTTCCACAGTTGTAACATGCTTTGGATGGCATCGCATTTGGACTGATGTGTCCCTCTCCTCCACACTTGAAGCATATGATAGGTGGTCGTTCTCCTTCCTTAACGGTAGTGCTGATGTGACGTCTTTCCATCATTGTTGAATCTCCTCTTCTTGAAATGTCCATTCTTATTGTTTTGGCCATGATTACCACCAAGTGGTTACCATTTCTGGCATGTTGATTCCCTCCACGCTTATTGTCACCGCTTCGATGACTGTTATCACTGTATTATCATTTTGTCCTGCTCTCCTTTGGTTGGTTTAATTCATTATCACGCTCTAATAATGAGCCATATTAACAACATCTGAATACAAACACATTTTATGAGAGATAGATGTTGATGTATCTCAGGTTTTAAACCTTTTAAAAACATTCGCGTCATTCTCTCCTCATTATCAATCAAATGGGACGCAAACCGGGACAACTCGGCAAACTTGGCTTCGTACTGCGATACGGTCATGTTGTTTTGTTCCAGCTTGATGAACTCTACCTCTTTCATGTGACGAATACTTTCGGAAAGTACTTGTCGTTGAACAGTTCTTGGAACTTCTCCCAAGACATCTTCAGTGCGGCAGATTGAGTACGCTTTACAGATTCCCACCAGTAATCTGCCTCTGCACGCAACATGAAGGTGGCAAAGGGAACCTTTTGCTCCTCGGAGCATCCCAAAACATCAAATATCTTGTTAATCTTCTTTATCCATGTCTCCGCCTTTAGTGGTTTTGGCTCTCCAAAAAACTCCGGTGGTCCCAGTTCCTTAAACTTCTTCGGGTGACCGTCCGATAGTTGCCAGCGTTTCCACCTGTATTTTGGACAGGAGCTGCTCTCGCCTGATATTGCATGAATAGCATAAAGCCTCTGAACATTCCATCGTTCATCATTTGGTTAGTGTTGTTGTTTGCCTGAGGAATGCCTCCTTCCTGATGCACATTATCCTGATTATTGATCTGTGGAGACTCAACGGTCTCCTGTGCTCCATTGATAATCTCAACATTCTCGGATGCCATTTTTAAACATTGCCACAAAACAAGGGTTAATTATCATATCACATATTATCCTTATACTCTGACCGACCAATTAAATATCAAAAAAACTTAGGTAGGTCATACTAGCAAAGGAATTCCCCGTCTCTCCCTCCTATTTCTTGTCTCACACCTTAGCCAGGGATCATATCCCTAAGCTTTGATACCAACTATGACGCCCCCAAAATTAGGTATACATCACCCATCTTGAGTCGTCAATACATGGTATAAAATTCAAATACAAACTAATAATACAGCAGTCGTGTATAATACGACAAAATATTACTGAGTTTAAATACAAATATTGTCTTCTACCATTCTCAAATAGAGTCCTCGTTACATTTATTATCACACTATTTTACAGAATAGTGAGGACTACTAAGACACCATCTCGGACCATCACTCCGTTCCCCGACTATTCCCAGCTACGTTCTCATTTTCATAATAGAAACTAAATATAGGAAAAGAAAGGTAGCATAATTCTCTTTTTCTTTCTTTCTAAAATTTTCTCTCTCTGGAGTTCAGTGAATTCGTAAGAAAATGAAGGAATGAGCTTCTATTTATAGAAAAATGGAATGCATAGTAACTAACTCATGAACAGTCCAGATTGATTTACTTTAATTTGACGGTCTATATTTAAAGAAAAATCTTTTAAATAAAATATAATATATTCTATTTATATAAAAAAAATGTTACTATGCAAACACTATGCAAAACACTATGCATAATAAAATAATATATTCTATTTATAGAATAATTTTAATAAAGTATTCTGTTTTATATAAAAAGATGTTTCTGTTTTATTACGTTAATAATACGAATAAAATAAAACTTCATTATCGCAATAATAATTTATATTATTAATTGACAATAATTGAATCAAATGAGTGACTTCTCACATAAGCATCAATAATCAATACCGTGTGCTACTATGCAACCACACGTATTACTGTACTTTTACTACCGAGTAGTTCAATAGTATCAACGGTAAAACTTCCGCGTTATTTTTAATAAAAATTTTTGTCGTTTTCTCAATCCGACAATAATTCTGTCATGGGTCCACCAATGATTGTGCCGTCGTACGAATATTTCCTGTTTAAAACGAATATTCTCCGACCAATCAAATATTATATAACAAGTTGCGTACTTTGCACAATTTATAATTATTATCCACAATTATAACATTATATCATAATATTCAAAAATGATAATTATAAAAAATTCATCTTTATTCAAAAAGTTGGGGTCTTATAATATTAAACTTTTGGGTTTAAGAATGTTTTTTGTTTAATATTTTTTCCATTTTTCCAATGTCATTTAATTATTTTTTATAATAATTTATAAAATTCTTAAACTTAAAATTTATGTGTATTTATATGATTTTGATTAATATAGTATTTAATAATGTAATTTACTTTAAAATAAATGTTATAATTACAACTATAACTAGAATAAGAAAAAAATGAATTTTAAAGTACAGTTCATTAATGAATGAATGTTACTTTATTATTTTTAATAAATACATAATCAATACTTTAAATTACAATTCAATTAAGTTTTCATCATTTGTGAAATCCTAAATTTCAAAATGAGTGTTCTACTTATTTAATGTTTAGATGTTCATTAATAAGTAGATGTCAATTTTATGTGTGTGGAGTAATTATAGTGTGTATGAATATTTATAATTTTAATTAGATTCAAAAGTTTTCATTGAATATTTAATTATTTTTTCTCAAATACTCTATTAAAACTTTAATAGTACGTTTATGGGGATTTTTATTTATTATTTATCCTCAATACATAGATTACATAGTTATAAAAAATTTATTTTATTTCATTATATTTATTGAGGGTGAGTTATAATGTATGTGTGCTAACTAGTTAATCCAACTTGATCCAAAATTGAGAATGAGGTTATTTTAAATATTTGGACTTCTAGTTTCTAAATAATTGGACAAATGAAAGTGATAAATACTCTCTCCACCCAAAATTCATAAATATGAATTAATCTATTCAGCCATCCCTTATAGATTAATTCTAAATTAATCCGGACCTAAAAAATTTTAACAATAAAATTATATTGTCCATTGCTCTCGCCTCCCAACATTGCAAGTAAATTTTGAAAGTAAAAACTTGTAACAAGCTAATAGCTATAGTTTTGTTAATTAACAAGCTAATATATATATATTAATATCTTACATTCATTCATTAATAGAAATGGACAATATAATTTTGAGAAAAAATAATTAAATATTCAATGTAAACTTTTGAATCTAATTATAGATTATAAATAATACAAGTTTTAATATATCTATATATGTATGTGTGTATATTAATAACTTATATATAATAAACTTATGTATCTATATATTAATAAACTAAATCCAAATATCGAATTCGGATATTTGCTATCCGTCGGATATATTTACGATCGGATGTTAAACAAATATGAATACGCCATCTGTATTCGTATCCGTTTATTTACGAATACCTTTAAACCGAATACGGATATATCTATTTTTTTAATACGAATAATATTCATTTTTTTCGAATACGGATGCGGGCGATTACGAATTTTTCATTACCATTTACAACCCTAAGATTTTTGTGTGTGACTGTGAATATGACTGCAAAAGGGTATATAAGTGACCTAAACTTAATAAAACTGAATGAATGTACTAAAGTACCCCAAGATAAAAAACCCTTTATATATATTTAATATTTTATAATTTATATTATGGGTCCTTAACACTAATATACAACAATTAGAAAAATTACAGAAATAAAACACACACAATGTGACGCCCCCAAACAGGTATACATCACCCATCCAAGAGTCGCCAATACACACACAACAGTCATATACAATATGACAAAACATAAACTGAGAGTTTAACACGAATATTGCCTCTAGACAATATCCATTCTCAATGGAGTCTCCATA